>CAXITT010000030.1:2206337-2239034 GCA_964033795.1 Lymnaea stagnalis
GGGGGGGGGGGGGGGGGGGGGGGGGGGGTTGAAGACACTTGGGCCCCCACCTTTGGAGTACAGTCATTTCTTGTCTTAGACCAGGGGGTTCTCAAGCATGTTGGTGCTAGTCCTCAGGTTTCTTAATTTCTCGTCTGCCAGTGGTTCTCAAGCATGTTGAAGCTAGTCCCAAGCTTTCTTAAGGTTTCGTCAGCCAAAGGCTCTCAAGCATGTTGGTGATAGTCCCAAGCTTTTTAAGGTCTCGTGTGCCACGGGTCCTCAAGCTCTTTTTGATGCTAGTCCCCAGCTTTCATAAGGTCGGGTGTGCTGGTGTTCCAACCTACCCCTTGTACATAGTTTGCTTCTGGTGTGTCCTGCTTCCTTTTCGAAACTGCCCTCTCCCCAAACTCCACACGTTTTATATCAATAGTGCTGATTAGGAAAATGGCTGCAAATTAATCAGGAAAGAGCCACGGGTATGGTGTAGGACTTTCTGTAGGACTGTCTGTAGGACTGTCTGTAGGACTGCTTGTAGGAATGTCTGTAGGAATGTCTGTAGGACTTTCCGTAAGACTTTCCGTAGGACTTTCTGTAGGACTGTATGTAGGATTTTCTGTAGGAATGTATGTAGAAATGTCTGTGTAGGACTTTCTGTAGGACTTTCTGTAGGAATGTCAATGTTTTGCAGCAGGTAGTTCTTTTAGGATGTTATAGTTATATAAAATGTTATAGTTATTTTAGGATGCTGTTGTTCTTTACGGATGTTACAGTTATTTTAGGATGATAGTTCTTTTATGATGCTATAGTTCCTTTATCGTGATAGTTATTTTTGGATACTATAGTTCTTTAAGGATGATAGTTCTTTTGGGATGCTATAGTTCTTTTAGGATGTTATAGTTTTTTTAAGATCATGGTTCATATATATATATATATATATATATATATATATATATATATATATATATATATATAATATATATAAAATAGGATATAAATGTGTCAGCTACTGCCACCATGTCGTATCAATGTGTCTGCTACTGCCATCATGTCAAATCAATGTGTCTGCTACTACTACCACGTCGTATAAATGTGTCTGCTACCCTGTTGTATAAATGTGTCTGCCACTGCCAGAAGGACACTGCCAAACCTAAAAGCCATCTCCAGGAAGCTACAAAAGTAGAAAATCAAACATAAAACTCGATCACCCACCCCCACCCTCCATTTCTCCTCTTGTTTGTTTTTTTTCCGAGGTGAGTTGGGGGGGGGGGGCTGATGATCCTATCAGTGTCTGGAATCGTTGTAAAATAGGTAGTATCAATAATGTAGACGCCCCCGATGAGCGCAGCGGGGACCAGTTCCGCATCACGGCGCCCCGCACTGCGCATGCGTCCAGCTTGTGTCCGCGGCACCCGGTGGGGCGCTGATGGGTTGGGTTGATCAAATATTTAAAACGCTGCCATCACGGCCAGGGGAAGTGTTGCAGTTTGTGTTTTACCTGGCCAGACAATGGACAGCGGGGAAGTCTGTGTTTTACCTGGCCAGACAATGGACTGCCCGTGAGTGCCAGGAGAGATGGCAGGGGCATATAAAAATGTTCATTAGAAATGTTTTTGATGGGGGGCATTCAGGGACGAGGGTAACGGTTTTAGTTGGGGACAACAAAAAAAGAATAGAGAAACAAAAGTTTTTAAAAAAAATGAAAACACAATGGTAAGAGAAAAATCGTGTTTGAAATGGTGAGTTATGGATTTGTCAGACAAGGGCCCACACACTACCACACACACTACCGCACACACTCCCGCCAGTCTCTAGTTTTAATCCTATACGAGCTTTAAGTGTTCTCGGTTCCTTTCTGAAGAGGGAAAAAAAAATCAAAATCGCATTAATGAAAACATAAATTTCAAACAATAAAGTTAAATTATTACTATCATTATTATTATTTTTTAAATTTTTTTTTGGTTCAAACTTTCATTTCGTCTCCCGAGATTTCATCGAACGAAGTACTTGGGGAAAATATATGATATTGAGGGCCGCACATACATACATACAGAGTAGATGCAATCTACTTATTAACATTATTGTCTCTGATGAATGACAGATGTCTGATAAAGACACACACACACGCGCGCACACACAAACAAACACACAACAGACGACCGTCCACTGTTTCATGCTGAAAGCATATTTTGAATCTGACAATAATAAAAGATGATGCCGCCTTCTCGTTGTGCTTTTCAATGCACTTTATCTCTGGTTGATTAGGGGTGGATTATCATGTTGTTACATTGTGTTATATATGGGCTGGGCGTCCTAGAGAGCAATGTTACATTGTGTTATAGATGGGCTGGGCGTGCTAGAGAGCAATGTTACATTGTGTTATATATGGGTTGGGCGTGCTAGAGAGCAATGTTACATTGTGTTATATATGGGTTGGGCGTGCTAGAGAGCAATGTTACATTGTGTTATAGATGGGCTGGGCGTCCTAGAGAGCAATGTTACATTGTGTTATATATGGGTTGGGCGTGCTAGAGAGCAATGTTACATTGTGTTATAGATGGGCTGGGCGTGCTAGAGAGCAATGTTACATTGTGTTATAGATGGGCTGGGCGTGCTAGAGAGCAATGTTACATTGTGTTATAGATGGGCTGGGCGTGCTAGAGAGCAATGTTACATTGTGCTATAGATGGGCTTGGCGTGCTAGAGAGCAATGTTACATTGTGTTATAGATGGGCTGGGCGTGCTAGAGAGCAATGTTACATTGTGTTTTATATGGGTTGGGCGTGCTAGAGAGCAATGTTACATTGTGTTATATATGGGTTGGGCGTGCTAGAGAGCAATGTTACATTGTGTTATATATGGGTTGGGCGTGCTAGAGAGCAATGTTACATTGTGTTATATATGTGTTGGGCGTGCTAGAGAGCAATGTACATTGTGCTATAGATGGGCTGGGTGTGCTAGAGAGCAATGCTATAGAACAATTCTTATCGATTATTTTTAGTTACTGATTATTATTTATACTATAGTATCCTAGACCAGGGGTCATCAAACTTTGTTCACAGCGGGCCGGATAACGGACAAAAGGACGAGCGTGGGCCTTATGCTTGATTTGAACCAGTGACAGAATGCGATCATGTGACCCGTGCGTCCACTCACTATCAATTCAGATCTATAGCAAACACATGTCTGCAAAACAAAAGTGACCGCCGCCATGGGCGCCCGCAGGGGGGGGGCAGGGGGGAACTTGCCCCCCCCCTCCCCGGATTGATTGGGTAAAATTTTTTTAGACAAAAATGGACCAAAAATTTATTAAAGTAAAGAGAAAATAAAGAGAAAGTAACTAAGCTGATGTCCTGTCCGTTCGTTCACCATACAAATACGCTACAGTAAATTAAAACTACATTAAAACATTACTAAAAAATTTTTTGCCCCCCCCCCCGGAAAGTTAATCCATTTTTTGCCCCCCCCCCCCTCCCCTAGAAAGTTTTATGCGGGCGCCCATGACCGCAGATTGCAATAGAAAGTCATTCATCTACTTTGGTAAGTTACCCTTTTGGACGCCAGCTTAACTCGATCCCACAGGGCACTGCGATGCCACAGGGCACTGCGATGCCACAGGGCACTGCGATGCCACATGCCACTGCGATGCCACAGGGCACTGCGATGCCACAGGGCACTGCGATGCCACAGGGCACTGCGATGCTACATGTCACTGCGATCCCACAGGGCACTGCGATGCCACAGGGCACTGCGATGCCACAGGTCACTGCGATCCCACAGGGCACTGCGATGCCACAGGGCACTGCGATGCCACAGGGCACTGCGATGCCACAGGGCACTGCGATGCCACAGGGCACTGCGATCCCACAGGGCACTGCGATGCCACAGGGCACTGCGATCCCACAGGGCACTGCGATGCGAGTAGTCATTGTATTCATTTTACATGCTGTATGTTTATTTATTTCCAATTCACATACTCCATTGCACGATTTTAGGAGTTGGAGGGTGAACGAGAAGATCTAGATACAATAACTGAACATTGACAATGATAAATTAAGGCGCGCAGCAGCCAGAAGGTCTCCGCACGTGTGAAGATCTCCTGGTGTTCTAAACATAATATTGACATTTAAATTGTATCACAACGTCTCGTGTTTCATATGTTTTATCAAGCAAGGTCAAGTGCAGTCTGCAGGCGTGGGGGGTGGGGGGTACTGGAAATGTCATAAACATGGGTGGCCAACTGAAATTTCATCTAATGTTATAAAGGGTAGGGGTGGGTCAAAAACTGAATAAATAGAATAAAATGTCAAAAGAAAAAAAAATTATGTCTTGATAGAACCAGAATTATACAATAATATTTTTGTGTGCAAAGGTTGTTTTTTGTTGTTGTTGTTTGTTTTTTTTTTTTGGAAGGGGGGAGGGGAGGGTGGAGGGCATTTTCAAATTTTAAATCTTCGCAGAAGTGACATGACTGTTTTCTCCAGTGACATGTCTGTTTTCTCCAGTGACATGTCTGTTTTCTCCAGTGACATGTCTGTTTTCTCCAGTGACATGTCTGTTTTCTCCAGTGACATGTCTGTTTTCTCCAGTGACATGTCTGTTTTCTCCAGTGACATGTCTGTTTTCTCCAGTGACATGTCTGTTTTCTCCAGTGACATGTCTGTTTTCTCCAGTGACATGTCTGTTTTCTCCAGTGACATGTCTGTTTTCTCCAGTGACATGTCTGTTTTCTCCAGTGACATGTCTGTTTTCTCCAGTGACATGTCTGTTTTCTCCAGTGACATGTCTGTTTTCTCCAGTGACATGTCTGTTTTCTCCAGTGACATGTCTGTTTTCTCCAGTGACATGTCTGTTTTCTCCAGTGACATGTCTGTTTTCTCCAGTGACATGTCTGTTTTCTCCAGTGACATGTCTGTTTTCTCCAGTGACATGTCTGTTTTCTCCAGTGACATGTCTGTTTTCTCCAGTGACATGTCTGTTTTCTCCAGTGACATGTCTGTTTTCTCCAGTGACATNAAATGAAATAAAAAAAAAAAAAGACCCCAACCCCCCCCCCCCCACCTTTAATGACGCAATGCGATCCCTGAAAACGACCCCCGGGGGAAATCTGACCACGACCCAAGGTTCCCGTCACCTAAGAACACCTTCTGCCCAGGAACCTCAGACAGTGAGGTCTCCAGCTCGTCAATCATTCATAACACGACCTGGGCCGAGGTGAGCCCTAAGATTGCCTGATTGTGTGGAGGAAGAAATGTAGTTGCGAACAGAAGGTGCGGCGCCCCCCCACCCGCCCCCCTCACCCCACTCCCAGGTCTGTAGGACAATGCGGGCGGGCCCCATTTTCTTGGCGTGCAGCGAGGCTGACTTTGCTGACGCGGTGCTCAGTCAGGTGGGACGGTGAATACTTCAAGTCCAGGCGATGCCGAGTTCTGGCGCCCGGCTGAAATGTTAAAAGTCATTTTGTTGTCGTCACGGATCGATAGATCGATAGATCGAACCAAGTCAAGTATGGACAAGAAAGAAAAGAAGAAAAAAAACAATTGATGCCAGTGTTGACTTTAGACTGTACATTTAATTTTGAAGTAAAAGTATAGGCCCTATATAGCACATGTCTTATTCGCCTATTCACACGCACGGCGTGATTTGTCTGCATCTAGACCCTAGACTTTAGCTGCAGAGTAACGTGGTTTCAAGTTTATTGTCATTGACGTTAGAGAGTTTCATTCGTGTTATTCGGTTAGCATTCTAACATAGTGAATCTCAATCGGCGGGTGTTGACTCCTCATAGGGATCTCCTCAGAATATGGCAGGGCGTCAGTTCAGAAATTGAAACATTTCATTTTTTTCCCCCATTGTTCTTTTAAAAACATGTATTGCGGCATGTGAGTAGAAGTCTAGGCCTAACATTGTGGCCACCACCACTTGTCTCCCCTTTTTTTTTGATATTGACGTCACCGATTAGATGTGTTTTGACACTCCTTTTCACTCACCCACCCCTCCCTTGATTGGGAAAATGTGGTTTATGTTCGAGTACGTTCTCTGTGCTTTACAGTTTGCTATCAGGTGAAGCTATTTCTAGAATGTCTTTGCCACAGGGTTCTGTTTTAATCTATATACAATATAGGCCAGCAGCTTTCCCAGCCGTGACAGATTTTTGCTAATTTTCCTAGACTTTTGACGAGACGTTATTATACTTACAAGATTGTACACTTTCTTGGCACAGAGCTGTCTACCTAAAAACAGCTCACCGGGCCCTACATACAGCTCACTCTGCCTGCAGACAGCCTGTTTTTTTTACTGTTGTTTATTCGCTGATGAAGGCTTCTTGTCGATACGTTCGTTATTTTGTTGCGTTTTCTTTTTTTTCAGGTGTCCCCATTCTTTGTGTTTCCCTCATTTCCATTATTTATTTTTTTTAATTTTTTTTTTTTGCTCACCTTATTGCAGTCTCTCCTTCTTATTACCACAACGCATTGGGGGTGGGGAGGGGTGGGGGGTGAGGAATCAACTTTATGTATAATTTAAGTTTTTGCTCCAGGAATGAACAATCCTTAACAAAGTACTGAACACATGTTGCGTTTTCTTTTTTTTCAGGTGTCCCCATTCTTTGTGTTTCCCTCATTTCCATTATTTATTTTTTTTAATTTTTTTTTTTTGCTCACCTTATTTCAGTCTCTCCTTCTTATTACCACAACGCATTGGGGGTGGGGAGGGGTGGGGGGTGGGGAATCAACTTTATGTATAATTTAAGTTTTTGCTCCAGGAATGAACAATCCTTAACAAAGGACTGAACACCAGTAGACAGGGGTGGACTGGGGAGTTCAAGCGGCCCGGGCAAAAAACAACAAAAAGCGGCCCTATCTTCAAGACTTTTATTTTTATGATATCACCGGTCCTAGCGGCCCATCGGGAATCTTCCCGGTGTCCCGGCGGCCCAGTCCACCCCTGCCAGTGGACAAAAGAAAAACGCGACATGAGCTCCGGATTCTGAAAATATTCCATTTAATTCAACTATTTTTTAACATTTCTATTTTTTTTAAAATTCAAAATCAAATATACACAAACGAAAAACTGTATCAACTTACAGCACAGCGAGTGAAAAGGTACAAGCCTCGAAAGATACAAATAATCATTTACACACACACACACACAGTTTGCTGGTAGAGTGAGTTGTCTCTCGCACCGTGCAAAATAAAATACAAAAAGTTGATCCTGCACCAGACGAAGCTACAGGGAGAATTGACTGTCTTTTCTAATGCCATGAAACAACAAATACATTTAAAATAGAGAAAAATAAAAAAAATAAAAAATCAATGCTTTGGACAACATACGGCCCTTGGGTTGTGCATGGCGACTCTGGACCAGGCCCGCACAACATACGGCCCACCTTACATCTTGGACTGTGCATGGCTACTATGGACCAGGCCCGCACAACATGCAGCCCGCCTTACATCTTGGGTTGTGCATGGCTACTCTGGACCAGGCCCGCACAACATACGGCCCACCTTACATCTTGGACTGTGCATGGCTACTATGGACCAGGCCTGCACAACATGCAGCCCGCCTTACATCTCGGGTTGTGCATGGCTACTATGGACCAGGCCTGCACAACATACGGCCCACCTTACATGTTGGGTTGTGCATGGCTACTCTGGACCAGGCCTGCACAACATACAGCCCGCCTTACATCTTGGGTTGTGCATGCCTACTATGGACCAATGCTACCAACCGCTTTCTGACATTGTAATATGACTCTTTTCAGCCTTAAAGTTTTTGTTGTTGTTTTTTTTAAATCCTTTATACTAACTTCGCTTCTGTTCGTGGCTAGCTAATTGGCAATCTCTTTGGATGGCTAAGTGACCAACTTCCCGTCAACCTATCGAACTGAGTGAGTGACTGAGTCATTGAGTGAGCGAGGCAGTGAGTGAGTGAGCTAATAAGTGTATGAATGAGTGAGCCAGTTAGTGAGTGAGTGTGTGAATTTGAGTCAGTGAGTGAGTCAGAGAGTGAGTGAGTGAGTCAGTCAGTCAATTAATCTTCTTCTTCTATATCTTAAGGGCGGCCCGCGATCAATTTATTGATCATTTTGGCTCCTATGCATGTAGATGGGATTTGCAATGTTTCTGTTACTGGTGTAACAGTGACGTAGTGAGTCAGTTAGTGAGTCAGTTTGTGAGTCAGTTTGTGAGTCAGTGAGTGAGTCAGTGAGTGAGTGAGTCAGTCAGTCAATTAGTGACTCAGTGAGTGAGTCAGTGAGTGAGTCAGTTTGTGAGTCAGTGAGTGAGTCAGTGAGTGAGTCAGTGAGTGAGTCAGTGAGTGAGTCAGTGAGTGAGTCAGTGAGTGAGTCAGTGAGTGAGTCAGTGAGTGAGTCAGTGAGTGAGTCAATGAGTGAGTCAGTGAGTGAGTCAGTGAGTGAGTCAGTGAGTGAGGGGCATTTGGCTTCTCCCTTTAACAAATTACTTTCGAACACGTTTCCGTTAACCTCATTCGCCACCAATACGATTTCATAAACAAAACAAAAGACAAAGGAGTACCCATAGAACGGTCGTATCATGACATAGTATGGTCGTAGCATGACGTAGTAATGTCGTAGCATGACGTAGTATGGTCGTAGCATGACATAATATGGTCGAAACATGACGTAGTATGGTCGTAGCATGACGTAGTATGGTCGTAGCATGACGTAGTACGGTTGTATCATGACGTAGTATGGTCGTAGCATGACGTAGTATGGTCGTAGCATGACGAGTATGGTCGTAGCATGACGTAGTATGGTCGTAGCATGACATAGTATGGTCGTAATACGACGTAGTAATGGTTGTAGCATGACGTAGTAATGTCGTAGCATGACGTTATAGTATGGTCGTAGTTTGACATAGTTTGATCGTATCATGACATGTTTGATCGTATCATGACATAGTATGGTCGAAGCATGACGTAGTATGGTCGTAGCATGACGTAGTATGGTCGCAGTATGACATAGTATGATCGTAGCATGACATAGTATGGTCGTATCATGACGTAGTATGACTATAGCATGACGTAGTATGGTCGTAGCATGACAGATGTGTGGCCGTAGCATGACGTAGTATGGTCGTAGCATGACGTAGTATTGTCGTAGCATGACGTAGAATGATCGTAGCATGACGTAGTATGGTCGTAGCATCACATAGTATGGTCGTAGCATGATGTAGTATGATCGTAGCATGACGTAGTATGGTCGTAGCATGACATAGTATGGTCTTAGCATGACGTAGTATGGTCGTAGCATAACATAGTATGGTCGTAGCATGAAGTGTATGATTGAGTCCTGCACGTGGTAGCCATACACTTGGGTATACGGCAGCAGATCAGGGAAACATAATATGAGATGAGCCCAGATCTTTCCTGTCGAAAAGACGTAGTAATGTCGTACCAATTACCACGTTTGCTGTATTGTTGAATAAGACATACCACGTTGGCTGTATTGTTGAATAAGACATACCACGTTGGCTGTATTGTTGAATAAGACATACCACGTTGGCTGTATTGTTGAATAAGACATACCACGTTTGCTGTATTGTTGAATAAGACATACCACGTTTGCTGTATTGTTGAATAAGACATACCACGTTGGCTGTATTGTTGAATAAGACATACCACGTTGGCTGTATTGTTGAATAAGACATACCACGTTGGCTGTATTGTTGAATAAGACATACCACGTTGGCTGTATTGTTGAATAAGACATACCACGTTGGCTGTATTGTTGAATAAGACATACCACGTTGGCTGTATTGTTGAATAAGGTCAGCGGTTCGGAGACATGGAGACCGTCTCATGCGCGCTACTTTCAAACCAATTAATGTCTCATTATTTCCAGATCACTAGTTACAGACACCGTCTGCATTATAGAACACTTGATCAGCGGAGCTTAGTGCCATCATTCTGATAGGAAACTAATATACACACAGCGACGAATCAAAGATCTATCTTTAGACCAACCCACCTGGTTCAGGTGTCATCGGATTCCTGTGATAGCATCGTGGGTCATCATGACCTTTTCATATCACGGGTTCAGTGACGTGTAGTGTTACACCCGCTCGGGATGGCGGTCTACAAATTAATAGATCTACAAAATGTCTGGTACAAAAATGGGGGGAGGGGGGGGGTTTGTGGAAGGGGGTAGAGTTTTGGGAGCATGTCCGGAAAGAGTGGGGCAGGGGGAGGCTTTGCAACGGAGAGGGAGAGCATTCCTGGAGAGAGGGGCGCATTCCCGGGGAGCGAAAAAAAAAAAGGGGGGGGGGGGAATCTGATAGAAAAAAATTATCTTTTATGGATGACGTCAAATAAAGTAACAGCTATAGAATTGAAAAAAAACAAAAAAAACAAGATGGCCGAAATAGACCAACATAGCAGAGGCGTATTTAGGGGATTACTGCCCGAGCGGGACGAGATATATGCCCCCCCCCACCCCCGTTTCCTCGACAAAAACTCTGAAGTTGACCAATAATTAAGCAACTAAATTTATTTTTAAATTCAGATTTGTTGCTGTGTCCAGTTTATGGTCAGGTGAAATGATCCCCTTCAATGGGTGCCCCCCCCCATCCCCACTTTTTGTGTGGTTTGTTTGTGTGGTTTGTTTGGATGATTTGTTTAGGTGGTTTGTTTGTGTGGTTTGTTTGGATGATTTGTTTAGGTGGTTTGTTTGTGTGGTTTGTTTGGATGATTTGTTTAGGTGGTTTGTTTGTGTGGTTTGTTTGGATGATTTGTTTGTGTGGTTTGTTTGTGTGGTTTGTTTGTGTGATTTGTTTGGATGGTTTGTTTGTGTGATTTGTTTAGGTGGTTTGTTTGTGTGATTTGTTTAGGTGGTTTGTTTGTGTGATTTGTTTGTGTGGTTTGTTTAGGTGGTTTGTTTGTGTGATTTGTTTAGGTGGTTTGTTTGTGTGATTTGTTTAGGTGGTTTGTTTGTGTGATTTGTTTAGGTGGTTTGTTTGTGTGATTTGTTTGTGTGGTTTGTTTGTGTGATTTGTTTAGGTGGTTTGTTTGTGTGATTTGTTTAGGTGGTTTGTTTGTGTGATTTGTTTGGATGGTTTGTTTGTGTGATTTGTTTGGATGGTTTGTTTGGATGGTTTGTTTGTGTGATTTGTTTAGGTGGTTTGTTTGTGTGATTTGTTTGTGTGGTTTGTTTGTGTGGTTTGTTTGGATGGTTTGTTTGGATGGTTTGTTTGTGTGATTTGTTTAGGTGGTTTGTTTGTGTGATTTGTTTGTGTGGTTTGTTTGTGTGGTTTGTTTGGATGGTTTGTTTGGATGGTTTGTTTGTGTGATTTGTTTAGGTGGTTTGTTTGTGTGATTTGTTTGTGTGGTTTGTTTGTGTGGTTTGTTTGGATGGTTTGTTTGGATGGTTTGTTTGTGTGATTTGTTTAGGTGGTTTGTTTGTGTGATTTGTTTGTGTGGTTTGTTTGTGTGGTTTGTTTGGATGGTTTGTTTGGATGGTTTGTTTGTGTGATTTGTTTAGGTGGTTTGTTTGTGTGATTTGTTTGTGTGGTTTGTTTGTGTGGTTTGTTTGGATGGTTTGTTTGGATGGTTTGTTTGTGTGATTTGTTTAGGTGGTTTGTTTGTGTGATTTGTTTGGATGGTTTGTTTGTGTGATTTGTTTGTGTGGTTTGTTTGGATGGTTTGTTTGTGTGATTTGTTTGGATGGTTTGTTTGTGTGATTTGTTTGTGTGGTTTGTTTGTGTGATTTGTTTGGGTGGTTTGTTTGTGTGATTTGTTTAGGTGGTTTGTTTGTGTGATTTGTTTGGGTGGTTTGTTTGTGTGATTTGTTTGGGTGGTTTGTTTGTGTGATTTGTTTAGGTGGTTTGTTTGTGTGATTTGTTTGGGTGGTTTGTTTGTGTGATTTGTTTGGGTGGTTTGTTTGTGTGATTTGTTTAGGTGGTTTGTTTGTGTGATTTGTTTGGGTGGTTTGTTTGTGTGATTTGTTTGGGTGGTTTGTTTGTGTGATTTGTTTAGGTGGTTTGTTTGTGTGATTTGTTTGGGTGGTTTGTTTGTGTGATTTGTTTGGGTGGTTTGTTTGTGTGATTTGTTTAGGTGGTTTGTTTGTGTGATTTGTTTGGGTGGTTTGTTTGTGTGATTTGTTTGGGTGGTTTGTTTGTGTGATTTGTTTAGGTGGTTTGTTTGTGTGATTTGTTTGGGTGGTTTGTTTGTGTGATTTGTTTGGGTGGTTTGTTTGTGTGATTTGTTTAGGTGGTTTGTTTGTGTGATTTGTTTGGGTGGTTTGTTTGTGTGATTTGTTTGGGTGGTTTGTTTGTGTGATTTGTTTAGGTGGTTTGTTTGTGTGATTTGTTTGGGTGGTTTGTTTGTGTGATTTGTTTGGGTGGTTTGTTTGTGTGATTTGTTTAGGTGGTTTGTTTGTGTGATTTGTTTGGGTGGTTTGTTTGTGTGATTTGTTTGGGTGGTTTGTTTGTGTGATTTGTTTAGGTGGTTTGTTTGTGTGATTTGTTTGGATGGTTTGTTTGTGTGATTTGTTTGGATGGTTTGTTTGGATGGTTTGTTTGTGTGATTTGTTTGGATGGTTTGTTTGTGTGGTTTGTTTGTGTGGTTTGTTTGTGTGATTTGTTTGGATGGTTTGTTTGTGTGATTTGTTTGGATGGTTTGTTTGTGTGGTTTGTTTGTGTGTTTTGTTTGTGTGGTTTGTTTGGATGGTTTGTTTGTGTGGTTTGTTTGTGTGATTTGTTTGGATGGTTTGTTTGTGTGATTTGTTTGGATGGTTTGTTTGTGTGGTTTGTTTGTGTGTTTTGTTTGTGTGGTTTGTTTGTGTGGTTTGTTTGTGTGGTTTGTTTGGGTGGTTTGTTTAGGTGGTTTGTTTGTGTGGTTTGTTTGTGTGGTTTGTTTGTGTGGTTTGTTTGTGTGGTTTGTTTGTGTGGTTTGTTTGTGTGGTTTGTCCACCTGACGGGGTAGCGATGTCGGTGGCATGTTGCCAGTGTTTGTAGGCGTTAAACCTCCAGTACCGGGTCATTTTACAAACATTATATTGACATAGCATTGCAAACATCATATTGACATAGCATTGCAAACATCATATTGACATAGCATTGCAAACGTCATATTGGCATAGCATTACAAACATCATATTGACATAGCATTGCAAACGTCATATTGACATAGCATTGCAAACGTCATATTGACATAGCATTACAAACATCATATTGACATAGCATTACAAATATCATATTGACATAGCATTGCAAACATCATATTGACATAGCATTGCAAACATCATATTGACATAGCATTACAAACGTCATATTGACATAGCATTACAAACGTCATATTGGCATAGCATTACAAACATCATATTGACATAGCATTGCAAACGTCATATTGACATAGCATTACAAATGTCATATTGGCATAGCATTGCAAACATCATATTGACAAAGCATTACAAATATCATATTGGCATAGCATTACAAACGTCATATTGACATAGCATTACAAACGTCATATTGACATAGCATTACAAATGTTATATTGGCATAGCATTACAAATGTGACATCGGCGTGTTATAAAACAGTCAATGCCACATTGAGCCAAGCAACAGGTTTCTTCGTGTTGGTTATCCATCGTCCCAATCGTCTCCCAATAAAATCAATATTCATTACGTTGATGGCTGCGACTATTTGCACCCGGGTGTCAGAAGTGAGAGGTTGTGATTTAAACAAAACAACTATTTAAAACATCCGAATGGGATTTAGTCTACAGGGACCCGGGTACGCATTGCCGCTATTCGGACCCGGGTCCCTTTAGACTAAATCCCATTCGGATGTCATTTGTGATAGTTTATTTTAGTTAAACTGAAGAAGTAAGTTTACAAACATATAATCCATTCAATTATCTTTCATTTGCTACCTCATTTTATCTTACAAACCCAATAATAATATTTAATTTTTTTTAAATTATTTTTTTAATCCCAACCTCTCACTTCTGGTACCCGGGTGCGAATAGCCACTTCGTACTTTGTTAGTATACAACCAAACGAGCCATCTGTTTGCAGGTGGAGGTTGTTTGTTAGAGGTCTAACAATTTCATTGTAATGTTAAATAAGTCCACATTTTAAAACTACCTTATTAACCGCCATTTTGTGCGGCGGGCGGCGCCCTAGTCCCCAATTTGTTTTGACAGTGCAGGGGCGGCGCTATGCCCTAACTGCATGACTGCACGTCTACTATCCTACATAGTCCCCCTACTTAAGCAAGGATATCAGAGTACCGCTGGCGGCCATTTGAGGAGAAGACGTTGCATGTGTCAGGTCTAACAAAAACACAAAAATCAACAACTCATAAACAAATAATCTCACGAGAAGTTGCGAGAAACTGCGTCACAGCGCGAGATTAACGCTGGCAGATGTAGCGAGTAACTAAACACCGTCGAAGCAACTGGATAGGGTCATCTGACAGGCCCTCTGATGACGTCAGCGTTGAGGAGTCGGTTCCTTGTTTGTCGTAATTGGAATAGCCATAAATAAGACGCTCTGAATCGTGCACAGTGAGTGGCCATCTTTCCATTTGTGGTTTACGCTCAATCGACAAACATTCTTCTTCTTCTCTATATATGAAGGGCCCACGATCAATTTATTGGTCATTTTGGCTCCTATGCATGTAGAGGGGATTTGCAATGTTTCTGTGCCTGGTGATGATGAGGACATTTCACTGGTTGCGAGGGCTACTTAGTGAGGGCATCATGCACTGGGGGTTGGAAGGCTTGATGCAATAGACCCAACTGTGTCAAGATTTGTCGCCTCAACTGTTCCTTTTGGAAGCTTGTTCCAGTCCCTGATTGTCTTTGGCAGGAATGAGCAGATCCTGTACTTGCTTCTCGCTGGTACGAGCCGGAATTGCCTGTTATGGCCTCGTCGCTGTCTATGGGGGAGAGGGACGAGTTTCTGTTTAATGCTGGAGTAGATGGCGCAAAGTTATGGAGCCGGAGTATAAGCTATAAGTCTGAGATAAGACCAGACTTGTACTTGATTTGGGAGCCAAGTTAAAGAGTCTATCTTACAAAATACTTATTTATTAATTTTTTATTTTTTTTTAAATTTTGATATGATTCAGTTTTTGTTTTCTTCGGAGTAATTAATAATGGAACGCCAATCAAAGCCTCTTCCGTGAATTATTGGATTCTCCGTAGGCTTAGGGAACATTTCGTTCTCTGTCAAAGAATGGTAGCATTCTCGGTAGGCTTAGGGAACATTTTGTTCTCTGTCTAAGAATGATAGCATTCGCCGTAGGCTTAGGGAACATTTCGTTCTCTAAAAATGATAGCATTCTCCGTAGGCTTAGGGAACATTTCATTCTCTGTCTAAGAATGATAGCATTCTCCGTAGGCTTAGGGAACATTTCGTTCTCTGTCTAAGAATGATAGCATTCTCCGTAGGCTTAGTTAAGGAACATCTCGTTCTCTGTCTAAGAAGGATAGCATTCTTCGTAGACTTAGTTAAGGAACATCTCGTTCTCTGTCTAAGAATGATATCATTCTCCTTAGGCTTAGTTAGGGAACATCTCGTTCTCTGTCTAAGAATGATAGCATTCTCCGTAGGCTTAGTTAAGGAACATCTCGTTCTCTGTCTAAGAATGATAGCATTCTGCGTAGACTTAAGGAACATCTCGTTCTCTGTCCAAGAATGATAGCATTCTCCGTAAGCTTAAGGAACATCTCGTTCTCTGTCTAAGAATGATAGCATTCTCCGTAAGCTTAAAGAACATCTCGTTCTCTGTCTAAGAATGATAGCATTCTCCTTAGGATTAGTTAGGGAACATCTCGTTCTCTGTCTAAGAATGATAGCATTCTCCGTAGGCTTAGTTAAGGAACATCTCGTTCTCTGTCTAAGAATGATAGCATTCTCCGTAGACTTAAGGAACATCTCGTTCTCTGTCCAAGAATGATAGCATTCTCCGTAAGCTTAAGGAACATCTCGTTCTCTGTCTAAGAATGATAGCATTCTCCGTAAGCTTAAAGAACATCTCGTTCTCTGTCTAAGAATGATAGCATTCTCCTTAGGATTAGTTAGGGAACATTTCGTTCTCGGTCTAAGAATGATAGCATTCTCCTTAGGCTTAGTTAGGGAACATCTCGTTCTCTGTCTAAGAATGATAGCATTCTCCGTAGGCTTAGTTAAGGAACATCTCGTTCTCTTTCTAAGAATGATAGCATTCTCCGTAGGCTTAAGGAACATCTCGTTCTCTGTCCAAGAATGATAGCATTCTCCGTAGGCTTAAGGAACATCTCGTTCTCTGTCCAAGAATGATAGCATTCTCCGTAGGCTTAAGGAACATCTCGTTCTCTGTCCAAGAATGATAGCATTCTCCTTAGGCTTAAGGAACATCTCGTTCTCTGTCCAAGAATGATAGCATTCTCCGTAGGCTTAAGGAACATCTCGTTCTCTGTCCAAGAATGATAGCATTCTCCGTAGGCTTAGGGAACATCTCGTTCTCTGTCCAAGAATGATAGCATTCTCCTTAGGCTTAAGGAACATCTCGTTCTCTGTCCAAGAATGATAGCATTCTCAGTAGGCTTAAGGAACATCTCGTTCTCTGTCCAAGAATGATAGCATTCTCCGTAGGCTTAAGGAACATCTCGTTCTCTGTCCAAGAATGATAGCATTCTCCGTAGGCTTAGGGAACATCTCGTTCTCTGTCCAAGAATGATAGCATTCTCCTTAGGCTTAAGGAACATCTCGTTCTCTGTCCAAGAATGATAGCATTCTCAGTAGGCTTAAGGAACATCTCGTTCTCTGTCCAAGAATGATAGCATTCTCCGTAGGCTAAGGGAACATCTCGTTCTCTGTCCAAGAATGATAGCATTCTCCGTAGGCTTAAGGAACATCTCGTTCTCTGTCCAAGAATGATAGCATTCTCCGTAGACTTAAGGAACATCTCGTTCTCTGTCCAAGAATGATAGCATTATCCGTAGGCTTAAGGAACATCTCGTTCTCTGTCCAAGAATGATAGCATTCTCCGTAAGCTTAGTTAGGGAACATCTCGTTCTTTGTCCGGTAAAAATTCTAACTTCTCCCACACATGTTCATTATTACAATTTAAAAAAAAAAAGAGAAATTAGAAAAGAAAAAAAAAATAATGAACAAAATAACAAATCTTCAATAAACAATAGCTGACAAAAGTGAAATGTTCGCCTTACAGGTGAGGCCATGCACCCCTGCTCTCAAGAATTCTTGAGTTAAACTTGTGTCCTAAAGCCCCGTCAACAGCGAGGTGATTAGATCATTACAAACTGTTTATTTTTTTTTTTCGAGGGAGGGGTCGTATTTAATAGGTAGATTACCCATAGGGCTCTCACTCAGCAGATCGAGGGCCCTTTTGTTCCCGCGGGACCTTGTGCTCCCCGAGGAACCTTGTGTTCCAGTTAGCAAAGGCTAATTGGATCCAAACTGACTTTTGTTGCCGTTAATTTACTTTCACGTCTGCCGGGGGCCGCCATATGGCAGACACCTGATAAGGGCCACGACCAAACGGGGAGGGGTAGGAGGGGGGGGGAGAAAGGGACAACTCGAATGATACATATAAGGAAGTCTTCCAGCATTGTCTCTCTTCTCCCCTCTCCCCCTCCCCCCTCCTCCCCCAGTTATCCTGGAGTTCATTCAAAGAACCCGTTTTCACTTTTTATCCCATGTTCGTCTTTTCAATCGGCGCCCTGATCTCTCTCCCCACTTTCCCCGCCCCCCATTCTCAATGTCATGACCCTTATGAAAATCGTCTGCCGGGAGAGAGCGAGTTCGTGAATTCATTGATGCCCTTTGACCCCAAAGCCCCCCCCCCCCCCCCCCCCCCCCCCCCCCNCCAACAGATCATCTGCCAGCATCACCGGTTAATTTTCAAAAGATGTGGCGCATTAAAAAGATGTGGCGATCTCTTGTGAAACGAAACTAAAAAAAAATCTGAGCTTAAATTAATGACTCGAACATAAGGAAATAAATACCTGCATTTTTTATTTTTTTTTTTTTATTTTTTTTTAAATTTCAACTATCAGGAGAAATAGAAAGGTGGCGATATGGGGTGGGGGAGGGGGGGGGAGGAGTGATTAGGTGAATCTTCTATTCCCTGGGAAGGGTCGACTCACCTGATACGTCTGTTTTCGTGTTGGCCTTTAAAAGCACTCTCCATCATTGACATGAGGAGAGGAGGGGCCAAGTTGTGGGGAATGGATGATACAACGGCCCTGCGACCACGTCCGAGGCTGAGATAAGAAGGGGAGGCACCTCGTGATGACAAGGGGACGAACCTCGTTATGACAAGGGGAAAAACCTCGTGAGGACAAGGGGACAAACCTCGCGATGACAAGGGGACAAACCTCGAGATGACAAGGGGACAAACCTCGAGATGACAAGAGGACAAACCTCGAGATGACAAGGGGACGAACCTCGAGATGACGAGGGGACAAACCTCGAGATGACGAGGGGACAAACCTCGTGATGACAAGAGGACAAACCTCGAGATGACAAGGGGACGAACCTCGAGATGACAAGGGGACGAACCTCGAGATGACAAGGGCACGAGCCTCGTGATGACAATAAAGATTTATAACATTAGATTACCCACTGTGATATGTCTGTGAATGTCTGTGATATGTCTGTGATATGTCTGTGATATGTCTGTGATATGCCTGTGATATGCCTGTGATATGCCTGTGATATGCCTGTGATATGTCTGTGATATGTCTGTGATATGTCTGTGATATGTCTGTGGTATGTCTGTGATATGCCTGTGATATGTCTGTGATATGTCGGTGATATGTCGGTGATATGTCTGTGATATTTCTGTGATATGTCTGTGATATTTCTGTGATGTATATGTGATAAGTCTGGCATGTTTGTGATATGTCTGTCATGTTTGTGATATGTCTGTGATATATTTATGATTGATATGTATGGCATGATTGTGATATATCTGATATATCTGTGGTATATTTTTGATTGATATGTATGGCATGATTTTGATATATCTGTTATGTCTGTGATGTGTCTACTGTGATGTGTCTTTTATGTCTTTGATAGTTCTGTCGTCTGTGATAGTTCTGTCGTCTGTGATATGTCTGTTATGCATGTGATATTCGTGTGGTGGTCTGCTATATGTCTGGTACTCTGATGTGTATGTGATGTTTGTTGTCCGTCTGTAATATGTTCAGCGCGTATCTGTTGAGCCTAGACCTGTTTAACATGTGGCTAGGATCAAATGGGCTAATCCCTGCCGATTGGGGGAAAAGGGGGGGGGGGGCTAGAATTTAAGCCAGTAAAAATTACCTGGCTTCGTGAGAGCAGGGAACTCACCCTCTGACCCCGGAGGGCGGAAAAGCCAAGGGGAGACCACTCAAGTTGTGGTCACAAAGTAGAGGGGGACATTAGCTCGCCTGACTGACCACAGCAAAACACGGCACCCGTCACGGCTCACCAGTAGATGGCCGGCCACCGATGGTACGCATGGCTGGTTTATCTGGACCATTAAATGGTATTTCTAAGTATCTTTCATCACCCCCCCCACACACACACACATTTTACCGTTGAAGTGTTCACACGCCCCCCACATGTTACCTATTAACTTTATTTAGGATTGGGGAAATTGCTGCTGGGGAAATAGTTTTTGAGGACCGACAGCCACATGTAAATCATAATGTGACCATTTCAAGGGATCAATTGAGCACTTGTGACTAGGTATTAAAGGAAAATGCCTGGTTTTCTAAGTCAGGTCTGGCCGTTTGACCCCACGCTTTAGCATGAAAACTAGAGATAGAATGACGCGGTAGATTTTTTACACTATTCGGTAAACGATTTGTTAAACCATCGGGTAAACTATTTGGTCAACTATTTAGTACTATTGGGTAAACTATTTGGCTAACTGTAGGGTTAACTATTGGGTAAACAATTGGGCAAACTGTTTGGAAAACTATTTTGTTAAAGATCTGATTTTTATAACCGTTAGAAACCCGGATGTCATTTAGGTTAATCCTCTCTTTCTGTCATTGATTCCATGCTGTCAGCGACCGTAAAACTAATTCATCATCTTCTTTTTCCATGTGCCGCACTCAAGTGAGAAGTGTGCCGCACGCTGTGAGAGCTGACTGAATTCTTATCTATAAATCATTCAGTGTTCCCTTGATAGATCATTTAGGTAATCTGTTCCGTGCAGAGCAAAACATTTGGGGAACTTCCTCAGCATCACTCGCGCCCCCTTCCACAGCATCACCCGCGCCCCCTTCCACAGCATCACCCGCGCCCCCTTCCACAGCATCTCCCGCGCCCCCTTCCACAGCATCACCCGCGCCCCCTTCCACAGCATCACCCGCGCCCCCTTCCACAGCATCNCCCTTCCCCAGCATCACCCGCGCCCCCTTCCACAGCATCACCCGCGCCCCCTTCCACAGCATCACCCGCGACCTGTCGTATCGGCCTGAAGTTAAAAAGGCCCTGTAGGCCAGGTAATTCATGTTCCCCCCCTCCCCCCCCCTTGTTAACATAGCCGTGGCAAACAGTTGTACAATGGACGGACGTTAGCCTCTGGCACGTGGCCGGCGCGTGCTGGCAAGCTCTCCACGCGCCTGGCGCTCGGACCACCCGCAGTGACGTCAGGTGGTCCGGTAGCCACTTGAGCGGCTCAAGTGGCTATCGGTGACATCACGAATCAAAGTGGGGGGGGGGAATTATAGTATCAGGTGAAAACAAAACAGAGGGTTGTGTTCGACCGGCGGGTCTCAACCCGTGGGTCGCCCCCCCTGGGGGGGGGGGGGGGGTCGAACGACCCCTCACATGGGGTCGCCTAAGACCATCGGAAAACACATAATTATGAAGGAGCAACGAAAATAAGTTCACGGTGAGGGGGTGGAGGTCACAGGGCATCTCAAGCAGTTTATGTGTGGGACCCCACTGTCTTGAGACTAATCAGTGAATGGCGGTCAAGAAATCACAACTTAATGGGGTGGGGGTGGGTGGGGCAACGTTGAAGAGGGTTTTAGGAGTAGAGATCAATAATTGTCCGCACGGCCATGGTGGGATAGGAGGTTTAGGGGAGGTTTGGGGTGGGGTTTGGGGCCGGGGGTAGGGGGGTCTAATCTTCTTAACAAAAGAGCCTCAACTTTTTCCTATTCACCAAGCATGTACCTGTGTTTTCAACCGACTCCAACAGACAATGTCCCCCCTAGAACATCAGTAGCACTCTAATTATAGCTATGTCTCGGTCTTGTTGCTAACACAACAATCAGGTCTGTACGACGGCAGTGTGGCATCTTGAGGAGAATACTATGACGTCATATCGACCATGGGCATTGTGGGTAACGTCTGGGGGAAGTCATGGGAGCTAAACCAAATTAAGGGAGATAATTAGCAGGACGCCCGCGCCTTACAGTTGTCAACGCGCGCCCGTCGTTATGACGTCACAACATGGTAGCCCGGGAGTGACAGTACTCTGTCCAGTTTTCTTCCATGACGTCACGGCACATGGATTGAATGGGTGCTGTCCACGGCATGGTGGAATGCACACGAGTGGACAGGGTTAACAACCAAGGCCCAGGACAGGACTCCAGGGGAAAGGTTATCTCAAACATGTTTAGATGAAGTTATGTGACTTCGCTAGGTGAATGTTTCCCAAAAAGTGTATCACAAGTTTATTCCCAGGTTTCATTTCCCTGGTTCATTTCCCTGGTTCATTTCCCTGGTTCATTTCCCTGGTTCATTTCCCTGTTTCATTTTCCTGGTTCATTTCCCTGGTTCATTTTCCTGGTTCATTTCCCTGGTTCATTTCCCTGGTTCATTTTCCTGGTTCATTTCCCTGGTTCATTTCCCTGGTTCATTTCCCAGGTTTAATATCCCAGGTTTCATTTCCCTGGTTCATTTTCCTGGTTCATTTCCCTGGTTCATTTCCCAGGTTTCATTTCCCTGGTTCATTTCCCTGGTTCATTTCCCTGGTTTATTTCCCTGGTTCATTTCCCTGGTTCATTTTCCTGGTTCATTTCCCTGGTTTATTTCCCTGGTTCATTTCCCTGGTTCATTTTCCTGGTTCATTTCCCTGGTTCATTTCCCTTTTTCATTTATTTCCCAGGTTTCATTTCCCTGGTTCATTTCCCTGGTTCATTTCCCTGGTTCATTTCCCAGGTTTCATTTCCCTGGTTCATTTCCCTGGTTCATTTCCCTGGTTCATTTCCCAGGTTTCATTTCCCTGGTTCATTTCCCTGGTTCATTTCCCTGGTTCATTTCCCAGGTTTCATTTCCCTAGTTCATTTCCCTGGTTCATTTTCCTGGTTCATTTCCCTGGTTCATTTTCCTGGTTCATTTCCCTGGTTCATTTTCCTGTTTCATTTCCCAGGTTTCATTGCCTGGGTCCATTACACAGGTAAATCTCCCTGGTTCATATATTGCTGGTTCATATATTGCTGGTTCATATATGGCTGGTTCATTTCCCTGGTTCATATATGGATGGTTCATTTCCCTGGTTCATTTCCCTGGTTCATTTCCCTGGTTCATTTCCCTGGTTCAAGTCTCCAGAAAGAAAGAAAAATTATGAGTTCATTAGCTGGAATAGTGGGTAATTAGAAATTTGACCATACGTCTTACAAATCTTCAGCTAAGTGACCACCCGACCACCTACCAAACGTTCAGAAATTAAGTAAAACTTAAGGGGAGGGTATCTATTTTCTGCACCCACTACAAATGTGTCTGACTAAGTCTAGCACACACTACACATATGTCTGACTAAGTCTGGCACACACTACACATATGTCTGACTAAGTCTGGCATCCATTACACGTGTGTCTGACTAAGTCTAGCACACACTACACATATGTCTGACTAAGTCTGGCACCCATCACACGTGTGTCTGACTAAGTCTAGCACACGCTACAAAAGGAACAAAGCATTTTAAAATTGGTTAAAAAAAATGAATAAAAAAAATTTTTTAATGAAAAAAAAAAAAAAATTTTTAAAAAAAAAAAAAAAAAAAAAAAAGGAAAAAGAAGGTGTGACCTGTTCCATAGAGTGAAATATCAAGGAGACAATTATTATAAGCATTTCAACCTTATCATCAAAACCACAGGCTTATCTGTTCTAACAAATATTTTAACCTCACAACAACCTCCCGAGAGGTTTGTGAATACTTCAGGTATTGGGAAAACGCTGCTCTAGACCAGGGGTCTCCAAACTACAGAATTACAATATTACACAGCAGTAAGATGGCTAAGTTGTGAGAAAGTTCTCAGCAGAGTATTTAAGTTTAGAAAGGAAATAGGTGACTTCCTGGAAAGTAAAGGCAAGCCACAGCCATTAGTGTCTGATGAAGAGTGGGTATGGACATTTGGCCTTTGCTGCAGACATAACTAGTCAATTCATTTTTCTGAGCCTAAAACTACAAGGAGAGAAAAATCTAGTTTCTGATCTATATACCTTTCTAAAGGCCTTCCGATCCAAACTCGTCTTGATTTTTGGAACTAGTACAGGCCAACAACTTGACACACTTTCAGCAGTGGACTGTCTTCATGGCTGAAGCAACAGCGGAGTTCCCCACGTCATTTGTATGTGAGATCATCATAGACCCCCAGCTGCAGTTTCATCAGCCGTTTTCTCACTTGGATTTAAATGCAGATGAAGTGAGACTGTTTCAAAACCCGTTTGAAGCAGATGTGGCCAGTCGCCCAGATGAACTGCACCTGAAGGTCATTGAGTCACAAGCAAATGACCTCCTTAGGACAAGTTAAAAGAAGGACCGGTGGGTTTTTAACTATTTTTCGCCAAAAGAAGACTTTCCTAATTTCAAAACATTTGCATCAATGCACCTTTCAATCTTTGGAACAACGTACCTGTGTGAACAAACATTTTCATGAACGAAATAAGTGAAGAACAATTTGAGAACAAATTTGTCCGATGATCATCTCAGGTCACTGCCGATGTTAGGGACATCAAATCTAACTCCAGAAATGTCTGCTAATCACTGTGCTATTTTGGCATCCAGGAAACAATTTCACCATTCCCACTAATACATGTGTTTATGTGTCCTGTATCAATGTGTTATTAAATAATAACTGAATGAAATAATATTACATAAATAATTAAAAACAACATCAATGTTTTGATTCTTTTTTTTTTTTGTACCGAGTGTGTAGTCGGCCCGCGAACTTCTGTTTGATAGTTAATGCGGCCCTCGGGCTGAAAAGTTTGGAGACCCCTGCTCTAGACCAACCAGGTCTCCCAGGCACCTAGTCCCAGGCACCTTGTCCCAGGCACCTAGTCCCAGGCACCTAGTCCCAGGCACCTAGTCCCAGGCACCTAGCCACAGACACCTAGCCACAGACACCTACGGGGTCACCACGCCTTTTAAACCCCAAACCGTCCGTGAACGTGCTACTGCGAAATTAGTATTTTTAAAACCGATTTGTTTTCATATTACGTATTTAAAAATAAATTATTGAAATAAATAGCAAACATTAACTAATAAATAGCAAACATTAACAAATGAATAGCAAACATAAGCAAATAAATAGCAAATATTAACAGATAAATAGCAAACGTTAAGAAATAAATAGCAAACATTAAGAAATGAATAGCAAACATTAAGAAATAAATAGCAAACATTAAGAAATAATTCGCAACATTAAGAAATAAATAACAAACATTAAAAAAATAGCAAAAAAAAAAAAATAAATAAATGGCAACCATTAACAAATAAATGGCAAACATTAACAAATAAATTGCAAACATTAAGGAATAAATTGCAAACATTAAGGAATGAATAGCAAACATTAACAAATAAAAGGTAAATATTAATAAATAAATGGCAAACATTAACAAATAAATAGCAAACATTAACAAATAAAAGGTAAATATTAACAAATAAATGGCAAACATTAACAAATAAATAGCCTATAGGAAACATTGACAAGCTAAATACAAGTTAAATAAACACCAACAAATAAGTGCATGCCAAACTTAAAACTACGACGACGTCATTGATTCAATAGGAACGGATGAATGAATCGAGCACAATTGGATTAACCCACAATCCCTACCTTTTGTCTCTACGTGCCCCGCGCCTGGTCACTGACGACTTAGCTGGATGAATCCATCCCTTGGTGTCGCAGACTTTAAACTATCACAATCTGTAACCATACATGACATGCATACACAATGTACAGCCAATCACTGCATGCATACACAATGTACACACACAGACCAGACATTTCGAAATGTGCACACTAAGCGTTGCACAATTTAAAACCATAAACTTAAGGTTTCGCATGTGACATCCTAATACTACATGTGTCACAATTTACAACTAAATCAATCCCTATTTACAATGATACACTTCTTAAAATTTACAACTTTAAATTAGAACTATCACAAGTTACAAACAGAGAATTTAACAATTAATTAATTAATTTTTTTTTAAAAATCCCAGTTGACAACCAGAAATTCGCGCACTTTACAACCAGAAATGTACACAATTTACAATCAGAAATTTACACAATTTACAACCAGAAATTTACACAATTTACAACCACAGTTACCACAAATATGCTAACTCCTCCTTTTCCATAACCCATCAACAGACTCCACCCCTTTTTCTCCCCCACCCGCCTCACGCCCCCAGCAGCAGCCCCCCTCCCCTCCCACCACACCTCCATCTACCTGTGACTTGCTCACCCAATCAGGGGCCGGCACTCTGAGACAATAGGCCACGTATAATTCATGGACCTCTAAAGAAGCGGACGACGGGCACTCACGCATTATTCACTACCCTGAACGCCGATAGCACTCGCGCCCAGGTACGCCAGGATCGCACCGGTGTGCCTCCGCCCCTGCCACCCAGCCCCGGCACCCCGAGCATGCAAGATTCATAATTCAGCACCGAGGCCGCGCTGGACGCATAGAAATCCACTTGGATTGAAATCCACTTGGATGGGACATTATCACTCTTCATCAAAAAAACAACTCAGAAAGCGCTTTGAAATATTCAGAGCCGTTAAAAAAGTCATAGAATTATCAAACATTGAAGTCGGTATCAATTGTATCGCGGTATAGATAGACAGAGAGAAAAGAGAGAGAGAGAGACCTACATTATTCCTTGGATATTGGATAGATCTACTGGCCACAATCGGTGACATCATAACTGGCATCTTCCTAGTGGCAGTTTTGGCGATGTCGTCATACGGCTTGTACCATCACCCTCAGGTCACACACCAGGTAGGACTACTCTCTAAACCCTCTATAACAAACTGTTAGTCTACTTGTATTTCGTTGTTGTTGTTTTTTTAAACATTTTTTTTTCTTCTTATTTTGGTCCATCATTTTATTTATTCTGTAAGAATATCAAGTCGCGGCACTTAGATGAAACCGTCCGGTCTACCAGATTTCGCCGCACCTACAAGGCTAGGTATGAATAAATAAAAGGCCGGTTGGGCGTTTAATAAATGACAACACCTTGACTCATCAACTGTGTGGTGGGGCGAGTCCCCGGCGCAGAAGCCATTGAAAAATTAATCCGCTTTTCAATTATTCTCTTCCACATCATTATCACACATATATATACGGAATCTTGTGGAGATTTACCGGCGGTGGGGCGAGCAAGGGGGAAGGGGACGGGGGTGGTAAATTGTATGAATATTTTGTAGATCTCAAGTATAAATATCCTCTCTGAAGATGGTAAGTCACTGCCGGGACTACTGAACGGTTAGACGTTTTCTTCGAGCGTTCTTGAAATCATCTTAAACATTTCTAGAGCGGATGCCACCCATTCATGTTTTTTTTTTTTTTTTTTTTTTTTTTTTTTTTTTTTTTTTTTTTTTTTTTTTTTTTTTTTTTTTTTTTTTTTTTTGTGTATTTTTTTGTTTTTTTTTGTTAATAATTTTATTTTATTTTCACATTTTGGAGAGTCGTTCCCACAAAATTGTTCTTGGTCGGAAAATGTGTATTCAATTTTATTTTTGTAAACTTCTCATTGGAGATACATTTTGATCAGAGGATATTACGATGAATGCTACAACAATGACGTAACATGTGTTTCACGGAAGAAATAGTTATGTTATGACGTAATCAAAATATTCTTTTGAAAGTGTTGATTATTTGTGTTTTCAACAAAAAAAAATTTAAGTTGTGCTTGAAAAAAAAAAAAAAAATCTTAATCCTTTTTTTTGTTGTTTGTTTTATTTTTTAACCACTTCTCTACTGTCTTTAGTTCGTCAAAATTAAAAAAAAAAAATTTAAGTTGTGCTTGAAAAAAAAAAAAAAAAATCTTAATCCTTTTTTTTGTTGTTTGTTTTATTTTTTAACCACTTCTCTACTGTCTTTAGTTCGTCAAAATTAAAAAAAAAAAATCTGATCCCATTGGAATTGAAGATATAACATTGAAAATTAAATAAATATTAATGAAGCTACTCTGAAATTCTATGTGCTTTTCCCACTACCCCCAACCCCTTGATCTTTTTCTTTTTTACCCGTAAAGCCAAAAATATAATTTTTAAAAAAATTTAAAAAACAAAAAAAAAAACATCATAAAATTAATTCTTCCATTTTGTTTTTTAAACTCCAAACTTGTTGAGTGCAACTATTCCTTTACGCAACCCTTGGGGTTTATTTAATTCATTGCTGCTCCCCTCACACTGGCCTCCTCCCCGGGGGGGGGGGGGGNAATGTTCCAACACGCCATCTCTTGATTCAGTTTTACTTGATTGAAAATTTTTGGACTACGGAGATACTACGGGCTGAAGGGGGGGGGGGGCGAAAATTGTTCTTAACTGTCACGTGCTTTTACTCAAGGACTGTAACGTGTCACGTGTGCTTTAGTCACATGACGGGCATTTCAACGCTAGATCCCGAGTGAATCAAAGACTTAAAATGAGACACGTTTCCGTAAGGCACGACAGTCAAAATACAGTGGAACCTCTCGTTACGAGTTTAATTCGTTCCAGAATCTTACTCGTTAAGCGAAACACTCGTTAAACGAAACCATTTGCCCCATAAAAATCAATGTAAAATACGATAATGCGTTCCATGCAGAAAAAATACTAATTTTTCAAAAATGTTATTAACATTTATTCAAATAAAATTACTTACGAATTGTTAAGGAGTGTAACAGCTTGGAATACAATTTAGATTTGTAACAAAAAACGTAAATAAAAATATGAATGTATGACCAATAATTAATCCTTTTTAACTAGACAACTGTCTAAAGACATTAATTTGTTTTTGCCGACGCTTCAAAATGTGACGAACATGTGTCACAGCATTATCATTGAATAAATGTGTAGCACGAATAGCCACGCCCACACCTTGTTCTCGCTTTTCAAGGATTTTACGTTTCATTTCAACAGTTATTTTGTCTCTTTTAGGATTGTCTTCTTGTGTTGTTTTTCTTCCAAAGACATTTTAGCATAGGTTATTACACTTTGCACATAAAAAAATTGCGAATACTGTCGGAATACAAAATTTGTAAAAAACTGGTGATCACACACGAAAACAATACGCTTACAGACCGAGTGCTAAACACAGACTAATGCAATGGTTCTCAACCTCCCTAGTGCTGCGACCCTTTAATATAGTTTCTCGTGTCTTGGCGACCCCTCAGCAACCTAATTATTTTCGTTGCTACTTCATAGCTGTAAGAATATGTGATTTCAGATAGTCTAAGGTGACCCCTGGGAAAGGGCCGCGCTACCCACAAAGGGGTCACGACCCACAGATTGAGAACCGCTGGACTAATGCATCGGCGTGGAAGTCCCGGCTCACAAAGGAATGTCAGGAAAAAGGGACTTCCCCTTACTGCGTAAGTCGTTATGCGAACTATCGCTCGTTAAGGGAGCAACTTCTTCACATTTTTTTTGCTCGTTATGCGAATTACTCGTTATGAGAGGTGCTCGTTATGAGAGGTTCCACTGTAGTTATGTACAATTCGGTTAGGATTAGTTGTGGGGATTCCCGCTACTGGTGCAATATCGGGGGATGGGGTGGGGGGGCGGTGATCAAGTTATATATAAATAAATAAGGAACACAGCGGAAGGGAAAGCTTGACAGGAGACAACGGAAACCAACGGACGTGTCGGCAAAATGTCTTCTTCGTCGAAAGAACAAAAATTAACAGTAAGTCTTACTGGAAGATGGAGACACCTACTGATAGAGATATTTCACATGGCTCTAAGCTGTGTCATGTCCGCGAGAGATGAATGCGAGCTTGTGTGGCTGTGGTGTCACGACTCGGGCCCGCACCTAGGGTGCAGCTATGGCACTTGTCAGGGGCCCGAGCTAGATAGGGGCCCGAGCTAGATAGGGGCCCGCCCCTTTTCGAGTTTTTAAAATATACGCACACGTTTGTAACATGAAAGGGGGCCCGAACTCTGTCAGCTGACTGGGGCCCAGAATTTTCTAGGTGCGGGCCTGGATAACCAGTCCACAAGCCACCCTGTCACTTGTACACAGTACACATTTTAAGCACATAATGTACAAACTTTTTAAAAAAATTTTTTTTTTTCAAGCGTTAAATTGTCCTCTCCATTTACCAGTGGTGTTTTCAAAGTTTTTCTGTTGATTAGACCACCGACGTATGAACCACGACAAGACGAGTCAAAAGTTAGACCACCAACGTATGAACCACGACAAGACGAGTCAAAAGTTAGACCACCGGCGTATGAACCACGACAAGACGAGTCAAAAGTTAGACCACCGGCGTATGAACCACGACAAGACGAGTCAAAAGTTAGACCACCGATGTATGAACCACGACAAGACGGGTCAAACTAACGAATAGAAACGGACTAGACACTTTCATTGATACATTTTGTAAAACTCAATCGAATAGTCAGTCGAACACCCAATCAATCAACCAACCAATCAATCAATCAACCAACCAACCAACAATCCATCAATCAATCAACCGCACTAAATCAATCAATCAACCAATCAATCAATCAACCAATCAATCAATCAACCAATCAATCAATCAACCAATCAATCAATCAACCAATCAATCAATCAACCAACCAACCAACAATCCATCAATCAATCAACCAATCAATCAATCAACCAATCAATCAATCAACCAATCAATCAATCAACCAATCAATCAATCAACCAATCAATCAATCAACCAACCAACCAACAATCCATCAATCAATCAACCAATCAATCAATCAACCAACCAACCAACAATCCATCAATCAATCAACCAACCAACCAACAATCCATCAATCAATCAACCGCACTAAATCAATCAATCAACCAATCAATCAATTTACCAACAAATCCGTTAATGATTCAATCATTTAGTTCAGTGAATCTCAAAGTGGGCGGTACCAGGGGGGGTGGGGGGGTCGTTGGAGAGTTGATTGCCTTTCGAGCTTTAAGGGGGGCTCTGGATCTCCCACGGGGAATAAGTTTTAGTTAAGAGAGGAAGAAAGTGCGGTCTGGGGAGGAGGTGTGGTGGTTGTGGTAGTGCAAATGAACTGTGAAGTGCACAGAAATATGAACATTGTGAAGTGCACAGAAATATGAACATTGTCAAGTGCATATAAATATGAACATTGTGAAGTGCACAGAAATATGAACATTGTGAAGTGCTCAGAAATATGAACATTGTGAAGTGCATATAAATATGAACATTGTGAAGTGTACAGAAATATGAACATTGTGAAGTGCACAGAAATATGAACATTGTCAAATGCTCAGAAATATGAACATTGTGAATTGTACAGAAATATGAACATTGTGAAGTGTACAGAGATATGAACATTGTGAAGTGTACAGAAATATGAACATTGTGAAGTGCACAGAAATATGAACATTGTGAAATGCTCAGAAATATGAACATTGTGAAGTGCACTGAAATATGAACATTGTGAAGTGTACAGAAATATGAACATTGTGAAGTGTACAGAAATATGAACATTGTGAAGTGTACAGAAATATGAACATTGTGAAGTGCACTGAAATATGAACATTGTGAAGTGCATATAAATATGAACACTGTGAATTACCTTTTCACAGCTAGTTTGAAAACTCTGAAAACAATGTTCAAAGAACGCAACCACTCGGTTTAAGATAACCGGGACATTTACTGCAATATAGAGGTAGATAAATCTATTGCTCAATGGTTAGCTTGAAAACAAATAGATATATAAATCTATAGCTGAATTGTTATATTTAAAACAAATAGATGTATAAATCTATTGCTGAATTGTTTTTTTTTAAAATAGATATATAAATCTATTGCTGAATTGTTTTTTTTTTTAAATAGATATATAAATTTATTGCTGAATTGTTTTTTTTAAAATAGATATATAAATCTATTGCTGAATTTTTTAAAAAAAATAGATATATAAACCTATTGCTGAATTGTTTTTTTAAAAATAGATATATAAATCTATTGCTGAATTGTTTTTTTTTAAAAATAGATATATAAATCTACTGCTGAATAGTTATCTTTAAAACAAATAGATATATAAAGTTTCTGCTCGATAGGTATAGCTTGAAGTGGGTTAATTAGCCGTCCAAAGATTTTGCCAGCCAGCCACGGACAAAAGCGAAGTCAATGTAAAGGATTTAATAACTTTTTTAAAAATATTTTTTCCTAAAAAGACAACATCGTCTCAAACGATCAGCTCTGTATTTTCCTTCAAGTGTCTTTAGTTTAAACCAAAACATATTAAGAATGCCACACAACCTGCGACACAATATTCAATAGTGAAACTGGAACACCACCCGTCACATGGGTATGTTTATTTCTGTACCGATATCCGCTTTACCCCGGCACCCCAACGTCCGCATTACCCCATCACCAAGACTAGTTAACACATTATCGTTTTAAGATGACCTTCATCCCCCAACCCCCCGGGCCCCAATCCTAGACTGGCCACCGTATTCCTTATAAACATAGTGTTTACTAAATTAAAAGTATTGTCTTTACCCAATAAACAAAAGAGCACATCATGTTTTCCCCCAATCCAACATGTAACATGTTATGTTTCCCTATACACACAACATCTTTAACAAATAAACGTATTACGTTCTCGTCAAGCAGACGTAAAGAGCGCCCACTTCCTGTGTTTGAGAGCTCTTGAAGGGCGACAAATTGACCTTGAAGTGAAGACCGCCATCAAAAGCGGGCACGAGCTGCAGTGTCCACATGACGGCCCACGTCAGCTGCACACTGCATCGGTATGGAAACTGCGCACGGTGGCGCGCAAGTCCGGGAAAATTTTTATACCGCCCAACACATGCTATTGAACGCCCGTGCGCACTCGTGCCGCTCCTAAACAGTCACGTGCCGCTAATGTTGTGACGGCACGTGCGTGCGCACCATTGGATACATTTTTTTTGGCTGCAGATCCTATTCGCATGTAACCTGTTGTTTGCTCAAAGCGAGGCCTGGCCAAATGAAGCGTGCCGCGTGGCGGCGCTCTATATTTCATAACTGGCTTTGAATTTCAATTCCGCCCGGTGAGCTTTCAGACGTCCGCCCCAGCGTTTGAAATGAAAGCTCGAAGTCACCGGCCGTGACATAACATTTTTGTTACAATGCAGGACAACGTGTCTTTTAGTGACCGCCATTGACGTGGCCGGCAGCGCTGCCCCCCGTCTCTGCTGCTCATATTTTATTGAAATATGCGATAACAGCGGAGTTGGGGGGGGGGCGGGCGGGCAAGTGCCTCGGGGTGTCTCTTTCACTTTGGACCCCTTTTCTTGGGGGGGGGGGGGGGGGGGT
>CAXITT010000030.1:2242493-2255983 GCA_964033795.1 Lymnaea stagnalis
GGGGGGGGGGGGGGGAGAGGAGATTGAACGGATAATCAAAGGGATATCATGACGTCACTTGGTGACAAGAAACATTATCATCTTGTTTTTGTCAATCCTATTTGTATTTTAAAGGTTTCTTTTCTTTTTTTCCTTTTTTTTTTTGTTGTTGTTGTTGTTTTAAAGGTGGAAAAGAAAAGAAAAAAACAACACAAAACAAGGGCTATAACTCATTGTAAAAACCAAGAGTTTACAGGTGTATTTGTCGTTTCAACGAGATGAGAGTCACTTGCCCCTGGCGTACGGGGGCCCCCCATCAACTTCTAATAATTATTTCAATTTCATTAATTGTTTTGCATTGGTCGTCACTCCTGGATCACAGTACGGTAAGTGCTGGTCGGGCGCTCACAGGAGTGGGTGGTGTTGGGGTTGGGGGAGGGGGGGAGGGGGGGAGAAGGCGGTGATACACCTGCGTGGCCAGCCATGCGCGCCGTCCTCCTGTATCCAGTCCCCCCCCCCCCCCCCCCCCCTCTCTTTGATTTACGGGCTAATGAAAGTCAAAATGGCGCCTGAACTATCGGTAATGTCACGAGGAAAAGTTAACTCCGGGTCTCCGGTGAGCAATGAATGATAGTGTTGGCTCCCTTGGTTAATTTGTTGAAACGTTTTGTAAAGGGCCCCGGTTTGTTTGGAAATTATTGACCTCGCCATCTTTGTTCGCCCCGGCAGTTACTGATTTCACACGAGCGGTGTCTGTTTTCATTGTCCTCCGGTATAAATTGTCCGGCGCACAGATTAAAAAGCATTCATTATTCAGCATGTAATATTTGAAATGGTTTTTTTTTTTAGGAATGATCTCATTGGTCGGTTTTTCTGTGATTGAAGCGCCTCATTTTAGTCAATTTGGGGGATTGTAGGAAATGTCTCATTGGTCACTTTGGAGGGATTGTAAAGGAAATGTCTCATTGGTCACTTTGGAGGGATTGTAAAGGAAATGTCTCATTGGTCACTTTGGAGGGGTTGTAAAGGAAATGTCTCATTGGTCATTTTGGAGGGATTGTAAAGGAAATGTCTCATTGGTCACTTTGGAGGGGTTGTAAAGGAAATGTCTCATTGGTCATTTTGGAGGGATTGTAAAGGAAATGTCTCATTGGTCATTTTGGAGGGGTTGTAAAGGAAATGTCTCATTGGTCACTTTGGAGGGGTTGTTAAGGAAATGTCTCATACTCATTGGTCACTTTGGAGGGGTTGTAAAGGAAATGTCTCATTGGTCATTTTGGAGGGATTGTAAAGGAAATGTCTCATTGGTCATTTTGGAGGGGTTGTAAAGGAAATGTCTCATTGGTCATTTTGGAGGGGTTGTAAAGGAAATGTCTCATTGTTCACTTTTGAGGGATTGTAAAGGAAATGTCTCATTGGTCATTTTGGAGGGATTGTAAAGGAAATGTCTCATTGGTCATTTTGGAGGGGTTGTAAAGGAAATGTCTCATTGGTCACTTTTGAGGGGTTGTAAAGGAAATGTCTCATTTGTCATTTTGGAGGGGTTGTAAAGGAAATGTCTCATTGGTCACTTTGGAGGGATTGTATAGGGAATGTATCATTGGTCATTTTGGCGGGATTGTTTAGGGAATGTATCATTGGTCATTTTGGCGTGATTGTTTAGGGAATGTATCATTGGTCATTTTGGCGTGATTGTTTAGGGAATGTATCATTGGTCATTTTGGAGGATCGTTTGAAATGTCTCATTGTTCACTGTGGGGGGCTTATGGGGAATACCCCATATATCATTAATGCTGAACCCTTGTATCATTAATACCGCTCCCCGACACGTGACCCAAGTGTCACCATTTACTACTCGTGCCGTGCCACTGACGTCACTGAGGAATCAGGTGAAAAAAAGTTTCTGACATCGTCACGTGACCTTCGGGAGCGGCGTCGTGCCAATTATCTAATGGCTGTTAGCTGAATGGTGTCATGACATGACACCAGTAGGGAGGGCGTGTGGGGGGGGGAGTGTGGGAGAGAGTGGAGGGTGTGAGGAAGACCGAGTGGGAGAGAGGGGGTGAGGGAGATGAAAGGGTGTTGGAGAGAGGGGTAGGGTGTGGGAGAAAGGGTGTGAGGGTGAGGGTAGGGTGTGGGAGAGAGGGGGTGTGGGAGAAAGGGGGGTTTGGGAGAGGGGGTGATGAAGAGGGGAGGGTGTGGGGGAGGGGGTGTGAGGGTGAGGGGAAGGTGTGGGAAAGAGGGGGAGGGTGTGGGAGAGGGGTGAGGGAGAGAGGGGGAGGGTGTTTGAGAGAGGGATAGGGTGTGGGAGAGAGGGGTGTGTGTTGGTAATGATAGCTGAGCTGTTATGTTAGGTGAGCTGGTTATGATATAAACTGGTAACGTTATTGTCACCATTATGTTGTCAGCCGACAAAGAGCTTACAATAAATTGTCACATTTTTCTTCAACATTTATACCTGATTAAACAACTTTCATTTTACCACTTGGCATTCATACAAATCACCACTTTCAAGTCATACAAATCACCACTTGGCATTCATAAAAATCACCACTTGGCAGTCATACAAATCACCACTTGGCAGTCATACAATTCACCACTTTCAAGTCATACAAATCACCACTTAGCATTCATAAAAATCACCACTTGGCAGTCATACAAATCACCACTTGCAAGTCATACAAATCACCACTTTCAAGTCATACAAATCACCACTTGGCATTCATAAAAATCACCACTTGGCAGTCATACAAATCACCACTTGCAAGTCATACAAATAACCACTTGGCAGTCATACAAATCACCACTTGACAGTCATGTCATACAAATCACCACTTGGCAGTCATACAAATCACCACTTGGCAGTCACACAAATCACCACTTGACAGTCATACAAATCAATAACTTTCCTTTCATCATAGATTTTTAGTAAATTAGAGGACGAACATAACTTACTTATCAGCTTATGGGTTTGTTGTATGTACAGGTGCCCCACATAGTGAATAACTTTTTTCCAGTAGGCAACAATTAAAAAAAAAAAAGGGGGAATCAACTTTCAAAAAGCTCATTATTAAAAGAATTGAATAGGTTATTTCCCTTAACCTAATACTGGTAATTCCTTATGGACAGATTGATTGATTTTTTTCCTTCCCGTGTTTTATAGCCCAGCTCTGATTGGCAGGATGTGGGCTACAATAACGGGCAGTGGGCGTGGTTAAATTTGTACGGTGCTCGGAGAGAGTCGTGCTCACACATCGAATTCAATAAACCGAGGTCAACCAGAGAGCTGTACAATTAATTGACAAGAAATGGAAACTGAACATTTTAACAAACAAAAAACTTAAGAATTAAAAAAACGAAGACCAACTACGCCTTGTAAAATGGTCAGTTGACCAGCTAGACAACCGTTCGACATTTTGTCCTCTTGTTACCATGGTCTCTTCTTTTCTTTTCCTTTTTTTTTCTGTGCTACAGACGTCTCTGTAGTTGTGTAGATACGACATTTCATTGTATTGCAAAATAAAGATGTATAGTAATAGTAAGAATTCACGACATTTTCACTTCGGTCGAGAGGTGTGACTTGGGAGGGGCCCTTAATCAAAAAGGGTGGGGGGGGGCGATAGTGCCCTAGGGCTAGGGCTGGGGGGCCATGATATCTCCATCTATCCGAGACGTAATGAAGATGTTCAAGCCTTCTGTCCGTTACGCCGCGAAGTTTCAAGATAGTGGACGTAGCCGTCGCAGGCCTTCCTTCACAATGTATTGCTATCCTCAAGGTAAACCCCAAAAAGAGTGTTAAATATTTCCAACAAATTGTTGTGTATTCTAATGAAGTGTTCAATTTTTTATTTGTTTTATCCGTTATATACATGCATTAAAGTTTAAGGCTCTAACTACCGGAGCATCTACGGCAGGGGTCCTCAAACTACGGCAAGGGTCCCCAAACTACGGCCCGTTCACCAGATCCGGCCCGACACGGATCCTTCACCGGACCTGCTTGGCCGTCAAACCATCCCAACCCTCACCAACTATCACCATTCCAACTATCACTATTCCAACTATCACCATTCCAACTATCACCATTCCAACATCACCATTCCAACTATCACCATTCCAACATCACCATTCCAACTATCACCATTCCAACATCACCATTCCAACTATCACCATTCCAACTATCACCATTCCAACTATCACCATTCCAACTATCACCATCACAACTATCACCATTCCAACATCACCATTCCAACATCACCATTCCAACTATCACCATTCCAACATCCCCATTCCAACATCACCATTCCAACTATCACCATTCCAACTATCACCATTCCAACTATCACCATCTCAACTATCACCATTCCAACTATCACCATTCCAACTATCACCATCTCAATTCTCACCATCCCATCTCTCACCATCCCAACTTTCACAATCCCAACTTTTACCATCTCAATTCTCACCATCCCATCTCTCACCCTCCTAACTTTCACCATCCCAACTCAAATCGCCCACTAGATTTTATTATCATAAAAAAAATGATTATAATCGATTGCTGAACATAATACCATGACAGCATGACAACATGACAGCCGCGTTAGGTATCCGAGCGCCGAGCACTTGTCTGTTTGGCTACAGAGCTGAGACAGGAACATCTGGGGTGTAGATATATTGGTCATCTTAGACTGACCTCATAAGAAATAACTTCACTGTCTACCACCATGGGCCATTTATAGAATATATCACGTGTTACTGTCATACTGATAACTCCTCAGTGTCTTATACTTTCTTTTCTTATACTTTCTTGTCTTATATTTTCTAGTCTTACACGTTCTTGTCTTATGGGTGCTGTTGCTTCATGTCGCCCTAAGGCAGCGGTTCTCAACCTGTGGGTCGCGACCCCCTTGGGGGTCGAACACCCCTTTCACGGGGGGGGGGGGGCGCTTAACATCATCGGAAAAACGCCCTAAGGGAGCGGTTCTCAACCTGTGGGTCGCGACCCCCTTGGGGGTCGAACACCCCTTTCACGGGGGGGGGGGTCGCTTAACATCATCGGAAAACACACGCTACAGTTATGACGTAGCAACGAAAATAATTTTGGGGTTGGTGGTCGCCACAATTTGAGGAACTGTATTAAAAGGTCGTGGCATTTGGAAGGTTGAGAACCACTGCACTAAGGGATCGTTCGTTGTTTCTGAAATGTCAAAATGGTGCATCATATAAACAGAACATTTTATTATTTATTCACAGTTTAAGGGGGGGGGGGAATTATGGTACATTATGACATTCGTTGAGGTACTTGATGTCAAAGTTGTGTGCAAATGTATGGCGTCCAGAGAAGAATCTGTGACGTCAGTCCTATTTTTATCTTTTCACGCAACGAGGTTGTTACTAAATCGTGTTGCTGGCGACAGTGGCGTACCCAGGGTTAGTTTTGCCACCCCTTTTTAAAATAAAATAATAATAATTATTTTAAAATTTAAAAAAAAAAAATAGTTATGCATTTTGCCGAAAGAAAATACATCCTAGTAGCTTACTAAACATGATTCCATTGCTATGAAATTTAAAAAAAAAATTACTTTAAAAATAAATAAATTATGGTGTCAAAACGATACAATCGTGCTCCCTACTACCTGAAAACAAGGAAAATCTCACCTAAAAACACAGAGTAGCTCTCCTTTACACTGTCACATCACAGAGCAGCTCTCCTTTACACTGTCACATCACAGAGCAGCTCTCCTTTACACTGTCACATCACAGAGCAGCTCTCCTTTACACTGTCACATCACAGAGTAGCTCTCCTTTACACTGCCACATCACAGAGCAGCTCTCCTTTACACTGTCACATCACAGAGTAGCTCTCCTTTACACTGTCACATCACAGAGTAGCTCTCCTTTACACTGTCACAACACAGAGTAGCTCTCCTTTACACTGTCACATCACAGAGCAGCTCTCCTTTACACTGTCACAACACAGAGTAGCTCTCCTTTACTGTCACACTGTCTCAACACAGAGCAGCTCTTCTTTACACTGTCACATCACAGAGCAGCTCTCCTTAACACTGTCACACCACAGAGTAGCTCTCCTTGACTGTCACAACACAGAGTAGCTCTCCTTTACTGTCACAACACAGAGCAGCTCTCCTTTACACTGTCACATCACAGAGCAGCTCTCCTTTACTGTCACAACACAGAGTAGCTCTCCTTTACTGTCACAACACAGAGCAGGTCTCCTTTACTCTGTCACATCACAGAATACCTCTCCTTTACACTGCCACATATATATATATATATCAATATTATTCTTGTCCTAAAAATGTACACAATGTTATTGTAAGGCAAACAAGTTGATCATTCGACCAACAAACGGCCCCAAAATATTTTCTTAAAGTTACATAAAGTTTACCATCTTGGTTTGGGATGTCCAATGATGTTAGTTAAACAGCTGTGTCATACCCGTCAGTGCCCTATGATGTTATTTGAACATCTGTGTCATACCCGTCAGTGCCCTGTGATGTTATTTAAACAGCTGTGTCATACCCGTCAGTGCCCTGTAATGCTATTTAAACAGCTGTGTTGACCCGTCAGTCCCCTGTGATGTCATTTGAACAGCTGTGTCATACCCTTCAGTGCCCTGCAATGCTATTTAAACAGCTGTGTCATACCCGTCAGTGCCCTATGATGTTATTTAAACAGCTGTGTCATACCCGTCAGTGCCCTGTGATGTTATTTAAACAGCTGTGTCATACCCGTCAGTGCCCTGTAATGCTATTTAAACAGCTGTGTTGACCCGTCAGTCCCCTGTGATGTCATTTGAACAGCTGTGTCATACCCTTCAGTGCCCTGCAATGCTATTTAAACAGCTGTGTCATACCCGTCAGTGCCCTATGATGTTATTTAAACAGCTGTGTCATACCCGTCAGTTCCCTGTGATGCTATTTAAACAGCTGTGACATACCCGTCAGTGCCCTATGATGTTATTTGAACAGCTGTGTCGCACCCGTCAGTGCCCTATGATGTTATTTAAACAGCTGTGTCGTACCCGTCAGTGCCCTGTAATGCTATTTAAACAGCTGTGTCATACCCGTCAGTGCTCTTTGATGCTATTTGAACAGCTGCGTTGCACCCTTCAGTGCCCTGTGATGTTATTTGAACAGCTGTGGTGCACCCGTCAGTGCCCTGTGATGTTATTTGAACAGCTGTGTCATACCCGTCAGCGCCCTGTGATGCTATTTGAACAGTTGTGTTACACCCGTCAGTGCCCTGTGATGTTATTTGAACAGCTGTGTGGCACCCTTCAGTGCCCTGTGATGTTATTTGAACAGCTGTGTTGACCCATCAGTGCCCTGTGATGTCATTTGAACAGCTGTGTGGCACCCATCAGTGCCCTGTGATGTCATTTGAACAGCTGTGTGGCACCCTTCAATGCCCTGTGATGTCATTTGAACAGCTGTGTGGCACCCTTCAGTGCCCTGTGATGTTATTTGAACAGCTGTGTTGACCCGTCAGTGCCCTGTGATGTCATTTGAACAGCTGTGTGGCACCCTTCAGTGCCCTGTGATGTCATTTGAACAGCTGTGTGGCACCCTTCAGTGCCCTGTGATGTCATTTGAACAGCTGTGTGGCACCCTTCAGTGCCCTGTGATGTCATTTGAACAGCTGTGTGGCACCCTTCAGTGCCCTGTGATGTCATTTGAACAGCTGTGTGGCACCCTTCAGTGCCCTGTGATGTCATTTGAACAGCTGTGTGGCACCCTTCAGTGCCCTGTGATGTCATTTGAACAGCTGTGTGGCACCCTTCAGTGCCCCGTGGCTTGTAAAAGAACCATCACCAGAGAGTCGATTAACAGAACACTTATTCTTCAATAAGTTATAATTTATTTTCCGCTGAAAAAAGCATTTAATTTTTTTTTTTTTTTTTTTGTGTGGTCAATATCAAAATGACGCCCCTATACACTGGCTCCCCGGGCAGTCGCCTGCTCTGCCTGTACCTGCTTATAGTATACATATAATTAGCAGGGAGTAGGGGAAGTCAGAACCCCGCAACCAATGTAATGTGCCCAGCACCACCTCGACCACCCACCCCTCCCCCATTTCGCTAACGCCCCTGATCCATTGGGGGGTGTTTCTTTATCCCCCCCCCCCATTTATTCTGGTCTTCATCAGCATGAATGCGTCATGTCATCAACAAATTTTTTTATGGAGAAATTATTTCGCGGATTAAAAAAATGGTATCTAACTAATTTATCACGAGGTGCGTTTCGTACGCTTTGAGCTGAGCATAAGGCTGAGTTTGAGACCATACCCGGTGGTTTCAGGTCCGGGTCCGGGTGTTACAATTCGGGTATCATCTCAATAGAAAACTTTAAAAAAAATAAAATATTTTCTGCTTTGTTTTTAAATCTTTTTGTTAAGTGCGAATGTCAGACAGCAGAAGTGAATTTAAGACAAACTTAAAGTTTTGTTGTGTTACGTTGCGTTGTGTTGCGTTGCGTTGTGTTGCGTTGCGTTGTGTAACACGGAAATACAAGAATCATGAACAATAAAACAACCCCGGACAATCAAAGTTTTTCCTTTAAATCTTTTTTATGTATTTTTTATGATTTTTTTGGAAATGATCAAACACCCGCTTTGACACCGCAGGTTTATTGCCCCAACTATTTCAGAAAAACCAAAGGAACTATTGCGCGCCAAACCGCACTTGCGATATCTGATTGTTTCTTTTTTTAAAAGGATCTCACGAAGCTCTGCTATTAGGGACTTTATTGCGTGAAATCAGTTTCATCAAATTTCCTTGGGAAAAAAAACAACAACAACAAGCAAAAACAGATATTTTTTTTTTGGGGGGGGGGGGGGTGGGGGGGAAAATTGGATAGAGTGTGTTCTCATCGGCAACGAGTCTATGCGCCGAGTTTCAGTTCGATAGGTTGACGTGAAGTGGGTCAGTTAGCCGTTTCGTTTGACTTGATCCTGAAATTATCCATGTACTTTGATTCTTTACAATGCCGGATGTCTATGTCGGTCCTAAGCTTAAGATGACGATTTCATAAGAAGTTAAAATGCATTTAGGTGACACATTTCTTTTTGAACGCATTATTTTGATTTACTATAAGGTATAGTGCGTTCAAAAAGAAATTTGATGAACATTTTAACGCGTGAACTGAAAAAAATATTCGATCAAATATCCGTTCGATCAATATCCCGTCGACGAAATTTCTTTGAAACAAATTTCCGGTAACCATGGTAGTGGAGCATTTCTCATCGAGTAACTTAAGAAAACCATAAATATTTTTAATCGAATGTGAAGACACCCTAAATAGAATGCTTTGTGTGAAGCTCCCCTAATCCAGCCTGGCCATTAGCAACATCCAATATACGCTAATGGCTACCTCTCCCTGTCGGCGATTGGCCACGTCTCTGGGGACCCGTCCCTGGGGGGGGTGGCAAAACGATGACTGAAGGGGTGGGCGCGGAGGGCGCTCAGTCTTCTAGTCGGCTTATGACCTTTATCGCGTGCTGACGGATCACGTGACGAAGATGGTGGCGATGGTATGGACACATTGATGGCGCCTTCTTGGTACAGTAACAGGATGGTGAGCGTGTGGACACACTGATAGTGTCTACTTGGTACAATAACAGGACAGTCATGGTACGGACACAGTGATGGTGTCTACTTGGTACAATAACAGGACAGTCATGGTACGGACACAGTGATGGTGTCTACTTGGTACAATAACAGGACAGTCATGGTACGGACTCAGTGATGGTGTCCACTTGGTACAATAACAGGACAGTCATGGTACGGACACAGTGATGGTGTCTACTAGGCACAATAACAGGACAGTCATGGTTACGGACACATTGATGGTGTCTACTTGGTACAATAACAGGACAGTCATGGTAAGGACACATTGATGGTGTCTACTTGGCATAATAACAGGACAGTCATGGTACGGACACATTGATGGTGTCTACTTGGTACAATAACAGGACAGTCATGGTACGGACACATTGATAGTGTCTACTTGGCATAATAACAGGACAGTCATGGTACGGACACATTGATGATGTCTACTTGGTACAACGTTGCTAGAATTTTTCCTCTCAGCGAATGGCTCATTTCTTTTATGAGTTGCCATAGTTCCATAGAATCGTTGACATATGACTGGATGGTTGACATATGATTGGATGGTTGACATATGATTGGATGGTTGACATATGCCTGTATGGTTCACACATGACTGGATGGTTGACACATGACTGTATGGTTGACATATGACTTGATGGTTGACACATGACTTGATGGTTGCCATATTATGAATGGATGTTTGACACGTGACTTGATGGTTGACACATGACTTGATGGTTGACACATGACTTGATGATTGACACATGACTTGATGGTTGACACATGACTTGATGATTGACACATGACTAGATGGTTGACATATTATTACTGGATGGTAGACACATGACTGGATGGTTGACATAATTATGACTGGATGGTTGACATAATTGTGACTGGATGGATGGCATAATTATGACTAGATGGTTGAATAATGACTGGACGGTTGACATGGAAACTTGACAATTGCTTGGACGGTTTATGTTAGATATGTTGAATAAAGTCAAGCGTAAGTCTGTGCATATGGAATGAGCTGGAGTCAGGGAGATAACAAAATAATTGGAAAGAGATGCAACTAAGCTATTGTAAAGATTTTAATTGTTTATTTTTATTTTAATGAATTATCCCTGTTAGAGAGACAAGGCTGCCCCCCCCTTTTTTTTTTCCACATCAGACTACCGCGTGACTCATTGTAATGACCTTTCACTTTTCAAAGCAAAAAAAAAAAAATCTTGATGAAAGAAATTATTAAAATAGGCCTATAATGCTGATGTACCCCTCCCTTCCTTCATGTACCTCACGTGACCTCCCTCGTCCACAGTCTCCCCGTCTGGCTAACCACGAGTTCTTGACATCACTGTGGAGTTTATCCAAAGCTGCTTCTGCGCATGGGCGATAAGAAAAAACGAGAGTTTGCGGGAAACGTTCACGGAAAGGGAATTTCTGGTCAATGGTCTCTAACTAAGAGATCGGTTCTAGACAGCGCCATCTCTCATGCCCCCGACCATTGGTTGATCTATTTCAAATTGAGAAGGGAACAACAATGGCCAACATTCCTTTCGCGTGTCACGCGAGTTTGTCAGACTGAGTTTGTCCGGCTGAGTTTGTCCGACTGAGTTTGTCCGACTCAGTTCTTCCGACTAAGTTTGTGTGACTGAGTTTGTATGACTGAGTTTGTCTGACTGAGTTTGTCTGACTGAGTTTGTCTGACTGAGTTTCTATGACTGAGTTTCTATGACTGAGTTTCTATGACTGAGTTGGTCCATTTGTCTTAGAATTAAAAAAATAAAAATAATAATGATAAAAAAAAATTAAAAAAAAGAATTCGATCCTAATCAGAAGAATCCTGGATCGGATTTGGGGGGGGGGGGCGGGGGGTGGGGGGGGGGGGGGGGGGGGGGGGGGGGGGGGGAGGATCCTAATCAGAAGAATCCTGGATCGGATTTGGGGGGGGGGGGCGGGGGCTGGGGTGGTGGTGGGGGTGGGGGTGGGGGGGGGGAGGAAGCTGTCCCTTAAAGACATGTATCAGCACTTGTTCAAACTTCTTCCTGTCTGTGTTTGGAATAGACATACGTTTGTTGGATTCAGTAGAGATTAAGTGTTTCCCTCTGTCTGATAGGTACAGATTTGTAGCAAGACATAGGACAGTCCTTTGGCAAGCTGCAGACAGGACGTAGGACAATCCTGTAGTAAGCCGCAGGTATACAAAAGATGGTCTCCATACCAATGACCAACAGGTACCGGTAGATAGATTACATAAACAGCACCAGTTCAGATGACCAGGAGGTACCGGTAGATAGATCACATCGACATGACCGATGCATATGTCCTCAGACGTAGCCTATTCAGATACCCTCAGCCATTGACAGGTCAGATGACCTCAGCCATTGACAGTTCTGATGACCTCAGACGTTGCCTGTTCAGATGACCTCAGCCATTGACAGGTCATATGACCTCAGCCATTGACAGTTCTGATGACCTCAGACGTTGCCTGTTCAGATGACCTCAGCCATTGACCCTTGAGGGCGAGAACGATGGACGTGTCACCGTTACTCCAGTAATGACACTGGCCACTGACATGCCTGGATTTTTGTCATATGCAGGTTAAGCGACCTCCTGACATCAACGTCATTTCTATGACCACAAAATCTGCCTGAGCACCACCACCACGACGTAGGGTACACACGGACACAGACCACTTGACCACCACGACGTAGGGTACACACGGACACAGACCACTTGACCACCACGACGTAGGGTACACACGGACACAGACCACTTGACCACCACAAGTCCCTTCCCCCCCCCCCACACTTTTTTTTTCCACTTACGTGACATGACATGTAAGCACCAGTATAACTGACCGTGCACTTCGCGTCACCATGTCAACACAAACAAACAAACAAACAAACACAAGCCCCTCCCTCCCCCGCACACGAGTTGAACCCTGGTGGTCCCCCCCCCCGGTCCCCCACTTCTTGAGATGGGCCCCAGCCCCACGTCTCACAACTACACACACGGTCCGTGAGTCGATTACTGCGCCCAGGCTGAGACATCGAGGCGATTGCTCTATTATTTATGAAATTCCCCTCAAATATTGATGTGTGAAGACTTGAAACAGTATAAAGTGTGGCAACACAACCGCTCACATCTTTCCACACGGGCCGTACACTTTTTTTCGACTCAACTCGGCGGGACGTACCGTGCGGCAAGTTGCAGGGTATACTCTATGGTTGTTTGAACCTTCGCTTGTTCTGCTTCTGGTATCGCTGCAGTTGAGAGAGAGAGCGAGAGAGAGAGAGAGAAGAAGAAGAAAAAAAAATTGTGGCCTTCTGCTCGGCCTTGACCTCTCTCAAGACAACAATAAAAAATATGCTGGCTCCAAGACGGACACCTGGGATACATGGGTGGCGAGGGGCGAGGGGCGATTTTCGTGAATGGCATCGGAGGCTGAAAGCTGTGGATCTTTAACATTCTTGAAACGCAAACTGGAAACCTCAAGTTACGTCCCGTGTTTCTTTGGGTGTGACGTCAGGTAAGGCACATTTAAAAACTCTTCTGCCATGCGCTTTCGGTCATTGTTTACCTCTTAGGGATCTGTATTTCCGTTACCTTACATCGAGGTTCTGAATAGGCCAACATTAAACGCAGAAAGTGTGTTTGTTGCTTGTGCTGAAACCATTGTCCTTCAAAGCTCTCGCCTTCGATCTCTTCCATACTCTCTTCCCACTTTCGGGAGCTCTGTGTTTCAGTTCAGACAAGCCATTTCTGGGTAATTAAATTTCTTGGTAGATTGACAAGTTTTCCTTCTTTTTTTTTTTTGGCCTTGAGTCGTGGGGAAGCGGTAAAGCACCCCACCCCCCCCCCCCCCCCCCACACCCCCCCA
>CAXITT010000030.1:2274329-2307802 GCA_964033795.1 Lymnaea stagnalis
GGGGGGGGGGGGGACGGACAGGGAATCTAATTTGTTTAAGTGGCGAGGCGAGTAATCTAACAACAGGCGCACCATTCACCCCAATCATGGGCGGAACTCACTTAAACATATTACTCGTTGGCGTTAGAGCTTCCCAAGGGTGGGGGGGAGATAGTACCTGTCCTCCTGATGGTTGTTACCTGCCCCTGCTGCCCAGACATCATTGTTATTGCCCTCCAGGGGTCCTGGGGGTCGACGTTTTTTTAGATCCTGTATTCATATTTCGCTACAGGATCCCTGCGAACCGTGACGGCAAAAACAAAACAAAAAAACTCGGGGGTCCCTCGCCCAATCTGTCGCTGTCCAACCACTGACCCCACCTAGGACCACTGGTGAACGATGAGGTGGGGGGCCCCGGGCACGAACTGGGGATTCGAGGACGGACCCCCCCCCCACCATCACAGGAGAGGATACCCTTGGATGGTGTCTGGTTAAGCCAGAGACAAACTTGACTCTTGTCTGATTTGAATACAGACAAATCTTGATTACTGTCTGATTATGGTAGGAAAACCTTGATTAGTGTATGATTGTCACAGACAAACCTTGACTGGTGGATGATTGTAGCAGATTATCAAACTGATAACACATTTTAATCACAGCTGCAAAGTGTTCGACTGTCTTCGTCTTCAGCTCCCAGGTCAACAACATGATCTCTGAGTCATGGCATCTGGCTAACATGAAATCTTATTCCATAAAATCTACCTCCATAAAATCTAGCTCCATAAATTCTAGCTCCATAAAAATCTAGCTCCATAAAATCTAGCTCCACGATAACCAACTTCATTAAATCTAGTTCCATAATAATCTAGTTCCTTAAAATCTAGCTCCATAAAATCTAGCTCCATTAAAATCTAACACTATAAAATCTAGCTCCATAAAATCTAGCTCTATAAAATCTAGCTCCATAAAATCTAGCTTCATAAAATTTAGTTCCATAAAATCTAGTTCCATGAAATCTAGCTTCATAAAATCTAGTTCCATGAAATCTAGCTCCATGAAATCTAGCTCAGTCAAATCTAGTCCCATCAAATCTAGCTCCATCAAATCTAGCTCTATAAAATCTAGTTCGATGAACTCAATCCCCCCCCCTCGCTAAAAAAAAACTAGCTCCAAGAAATCTAGCCCCATGACATTTAGCTCCATCAAATCGAGTCCCTTAAAGTCTAGCTCCAAAACATCTAGTCCTATGACATATTTACATTAAATCTAGCTCCATCAAATCTTGTTCCTTAAAGTCTAGCTCCATAAAATGTAGTCCCATGAACTAATTCCATTAAATATAGCTCCATCAAATCTAGTTCCTTAAAGTCTAACTCCATAAAATCTAGTATCATGAAATATATATTTCTATCAAATCTAACTCCGTGAAATCTACTCACATGAAATCTAGCTCCACGACTTTGACAATAATTGCAATTCTGCCCTGACTCTTGAGTGCTGCGAATCTCTAAGATAACGTGGCTACTCACTAAAGTCACCAGAATGTTGGTGACGTCTTCATGTCGCCGAAGCTGTCCGCCTAAATATATTAGGTGAACTGCAGCGTGGTCCGACTCAGAGAGTTGGAGAACTGCATTGTGGCCCGACCCAGAGAGTTGGAGAACTGCATTGTGGTCCGACCCAGAGAGTTGGAGAACTGCATTGTGGTCCGACCCAGAGAGTTGGTCAAAAACAAACAAGAAGACAAGGCTGGCCAGCTATCTCCCCGTAAACGCACACGGAGGCCGTGCAGATACCTTAAGTGATTGCCATTTTAGTTCTCACATCAGTCGAGATCCTGAACGGTTGAACGGATCGCAACTTTAATACAAATCTAATGGAGCCGTTACCCAGGGTGCTTATTATACACGTGGCGCTCGTTGGAGCCGGGGCGCCCCAGGGCTACCGACAGAAGGTGTGCCAGTGTTTGACCCGGAGAAAGCTACGCGGCCTGGCAATTGTGTTAAGTGAGTCGCCAGCGACCTGTGACGGGGAGGGAGGGGCCAGCAATTGATCCTTTCAGTTCACATCACGTCACGGCTCATTGATTCCCCTTCCCCTCCCCCCCCCTCACTTCACATCCCTCGATATATCAAACCCCACTTTTTCGGACCCCTCCCTCCGCTTACCCCTCCACTTATTCTCCCATTTTGAGGTCATCCCTACACAACCCACCCATCCTTCCTACACAAAATTTAACGGATATCTCACGTGATACCAATGGTTGAGAAGCTGACCACTACAGGTAAACCCCCCCCCACCCCCTTCCTCGTCAAACAATGATTCGTCGCTAGCATGACGCGTCCAATATGGCTGCTGGGTAAGAACGGAAACTGTTATTAAAATATTAGAACTCGCTATTCAGGGTGGGTTATTTTTAAACTGTATAAATCGCTATTCGGGGTGGGTTATTTCAAACTGATTGCAACTGTATGACTCGCTATTCAGGGTGGGTTATTTTTAAACTGTATAAATCGCTATTCGGGGTGGGTTATTTCAAACTGATTGCAACTGTATGACTCGCTATTCAGGGTGGGTTATTTTTAAACTGTATAAATCGCTATTCGGGGTGGGTTATTTCAAACTGATTGCAACTGTATGACTCGCTATTCAGGGTGGGTTATTTTTAAACTGTATAAATCGCTATTCGGGGTGGGTTATTTCAAACTGATTGCAACTGTATGACTCGCTATTCAGGCTGGGTTATTTTTAAACTGTATAAATCGCTATTCAGGGTGGGTTATTTCAAACTGATTGCAACTGTATGACTCGCTATTCAGGGTGGGTTATTTTTAAACTGTATAAATCGCTTTTCAGGGTGGGTTATTTCAAACTGTATCACTCGCTATTCAGGGTGGCTTATTTCAAACTGTATCACTCGCTATTCAGGGTGGCTTATTTCAAACTGTACACATATTTTTTAAGCACATTCCATCACACATGTTACGCGTAGCACACAAAAACCCCATCACTGCAATATCTACCCACCTATGGGAACCTCTTGGTGTTATTTGTGATCTATACACCCAAATGAAAGCAGAGCATCTTAGTTTTATTGTTTCAATATACACAACCTAAGGACCTTAGGTCCTTATGGTGTATTCGTTGTTATCAACACACCTTTAACCTGGTTCATTAGGTCCTTATGGTGTATTCGTTGTTATATAAACACCTTTAACTTAGGTCAATGTGTCCATATGGTGTATTCGTTGTTATCTATGTACACACCTTCAGGTCATTAAGAGCCTTGCGCTGCTGTTGTACATGATCACGTGGCTATTGCCCTTATATAGATCAGGCTTGAATAACTACAAACCCATTGTCTTTTGACTGTCATCCGGGGACCAGATTAACAGTCGCGGCCATCTTGCAATCATGCGATTAACTGTTTTAAATAAATTAATTTCGGCCCCCTCGGTGTTTCCAACGACCTCCAGGCTGCGCGAGGGGGGACAATTAAGCGCAACGCCCTGGGAGCGCCCTGTAACTTTACAACATTGAAACGGGAAACTGCGCCCCGTGGATGGCACACAGCGGCGCCCGGAATACGAACGGACCTGCCACTTCCACAATTTGAGGATTGGGGGGTGTTATTAATGTCAGCGCTTCTCAAATTGTGATTGTCATTTTTAAAATAAGGGAAAACACAAGGGATGTGACGTAATATGTTGATGTTGCATGTTTTTACATACTCGGCATTTCAAATGATAAAATATTTTACAATAAATTCATTTGCAACGGAATATAAGATAAATATATAGGCTGTGAAACATGCGTGCGAGCTTACTATTCTATGTAATATATAAATTTGCTTCTGGTGCGTCCTGCTTCCTCTTCGAATCCCATCGCAAAACCCGAATCCAAGTGGTTTGTAATAATAGCACTGAGAGTGGGGGGGGGGGGGCGGGCTGTCACGCATCGCGCTTCACGCGTGACGTCTGAACTCTGAGAAATAGTGGATTTTTTTTCTTTAGAAAGGCGTTTAAAAAAAAAAAATCTCAATGATTTTCCACTTCTTTGTTCTGGGGCTGTATATCCAACAGATCTGGGTTATGGGCAACGTTCCCTCTAAGGTTTGTTGGTTCGTGTGCAAAAATCATACAGTTGTGTGCAAAGTTTTACAGCTTCAATTTTTTTGCGCGCAAAAAAGGGAACATTGTTTATGGGCCGTCCTTTTTTGAACTTCGGTCACGTGTGCGCCTGTGTGCGCCTGTGGGTCTTTTCCGTAGCCTGGTACAGGAAGGTACTGCCATTTTCAGTGTTCCGCGACTGTTGTTTCCTGATTCTCTGCTATGAGAAATGAACGACAGTGTCTTCTCTGACGACGAATATATTTTTTGTCCACACCATCGCCTCTACTCCGGGATCCGGCAACTGCCTGCTTCTCATCGGTTGTTTCTTGACACAAACTGTTGACGAAGGCAAAGCACTCCCGCTACGACATAGGGCAGTAGATTTCGTTCTATTTTATAGAAAATATGAAGAAAGCACTTATTTGTTATTGTTGTTGTTGTTGTTGTTGTCACTCTTTGACCCACCGGGTATTTTATTACAACACCCGTGGCCGCTGTGGCCGTTGTAAAAAAAAAAGCACCTGATTTTTAAAAAGTTATTACTATTTTTATATTACTAAGTTTATATTACTATTACTATTATTATTTTTATAACTATTATTTATTACGATATTATTATTATTATAATTATTTTTATTATTTGCTTTCACGGTCATTGCTCAGTTGTTGGTGAATTTAAAATGGGAGATAATTATTTGAAGATAACATTTCGAAGGCTTTTCAACCCTCTCCTCTCCCCCTACCTCCACCCCAACCCCCGCCTACCCACACACTCCCCCCCCTCACAACCTTGACAACTAAATATCACCGTGACATAACACTGTCATTTCCGGGTTTGCTCAGGCATCATGGTCAGAGTCCAGACGAACGGCGCGTGCCGTGGTGGTAGACATTTTTTTTCTCTCTGCGCATGACAGTACACGCATCGTAGAACACTTTTTATTTTTAAAAAAAAATAATAAAGTTGAAAAAAACCTTAAAAAGCAGAAATCAGCCAAAAACGCTCCTTTGGGCCACATGGGCCGACGATAAAAACCCCACCAAAATGCCAGCCATATGCTGGGGTCATTTTCTAATGGAATAATCTGCCCATGGAGATTTGCGCGGGAAAATGTCACCCTCCGGAAGTGATCGGCGATTGGGTGGTTGCGGGAAAGGTCAGTTAGCTTCGATGATGATGGGAAGGGCGAGGAGGGACGGGTAGGGCGTTGTTGTTGTTGTTGTCAAGCTGTTTGCTTTGTCGCCGTCCCCACCCACCACCTCAACGTCAACGTCTTCCCCCCCGCGACAGAGCCAACACATCATGTGACCTTATCGCGTGGGCCATATCCAAAATGTCGGGGACGAATTTTGGAAGGCAACGCAGCTAAATGTCATGTTTGGCTTTTAGAGCATCCACGATAGCACAGCTTGTATGATGTAGGATTGACGGTGGCAAACACATTAGCACAGCTTGTATGATGTAGGATTGACGGTGGCAAACACATTAGCACAGCTTGTATGATGTAGGATTGACGGTGGCAAACACATTAGCACAGCTTGTATGATGTAGGATTGACGGTGGCAAACACATCCGCACAGTGTGTTCGATGTACGTTTGACAGTGGCACACAACGGGCAAAAGCTGTACATCCTGCCAGTGACACATCGGTACTTGATATGACATATCTGAGACTCTCCTGACAGTTATGGCTGATAAATCAGACTGGTAAAATATATATATATATTACCAGTCTGATTTATCAGCCATAACTATATATGGACATACACAGTAAATATTTGGCAGTCTTCTAGATTCACATGCACCTTTTTTGTTCGGACGCTGGGAATTTGCTTCCTACTCACATCATTACAAACAACGACGTAGAAAACAATGTCACGTGACCAAATGAAGAAACAGAGAAACATAACAGGGCGCGTGGCCCACAGGACACAGCAGACAGGACACAGCACACAGGACACAGCAGACAGGACACAGCACACAGGACACAGCAGACATGACACAGCACACAGGACACAGCACACAGGACACAGCAGACAGGACACAGCACACAGGACACAGCAGACAGGACACAGCACACAGGACACAGCACACAGGACAATGTGCAATATTTGTACACCAGCTCGTAACTCAATGTAGATTAGTTAGACACAAACAATGTATGTCAATAACTATTCAGCTTTAATCATGATTATACAAAATACAAATGTCAACGTTTGAGCAAAAGCCTTCATCGGTACAAAAACAAAGCAACAAACAACAAACAACTACAACAACATTTAAATAAGTCTAAACTAAGTTTACATAATATAAAAGTACGCGTATCCTACCTCTTAATATAAAAATTATTTTAAAAAAATACACCAAAAGAAAGCTTAGGCAGAACGGTAAGGAAGTGAGTGGAAGTATGCTTTAAACAACCAGACAGGAACAAGACATGACAGCTACGTAAAATTGTGGATTTTGGTTTATACCGTATGGAGTCAACGTATCAAATCTTGTTGTTCGTGACATCATTTGCATTCTATAAATATCTTTATTTTGACATACCCACGTGACACAGCCACAAACCAAACAAAAAATCCTCAAAAGAACCGAACGAAGAAACAAAGAAATCAAATCCAATTCAATGGACCAAGGTAAACAACGCCAAACAAGAACTGATGAGCATATTTTGGTGAGGCAGACGGAAGAATACCTGGCAACTTGAAGTGCACTCAGCCAACCTGGCAACCTCTCCACGGGGATAATGCACATCGATTTCCGCTTTCTTATGAGACAAAACAGAAAATTGTCTCCAGTATAAATTTACCGACGAGATGGTGGGGGGTTCTCACATATTTACTTCCCAGGCCCCACCCAATTTCTAAATCACATCTCCCCCCCCCCATGACGTAGACACGCGTGCCGAAACTACGACATCTAGATGGCAAATTTAAAACGGTAGCCCATTTTTTTTTATCTGTCAGCAACTTGGTTTACCTGTCTCGGCCTCTTTAGGACATCTCCGACATGTCAAAGTCGGACATCTCCGACATGTCAAAGTCGGACATCTCCGACATGTCAAAGTCGGACATCTCCGACATGTCAAAGTCGGACATCTCCGACATGTCAAAGTCGGACATCTCCGACATGTCAAAGTCGGACATCTCCGACATGTCAAAGTCGGACATCTCCGACATGTCAAAGTCGGACATCTCCGACATGTCAAAGTCGGACATCTCCGACATGTCAAAGTCGGACATCTCCGACATGTCAAAGTCGGACATCTCCGATATGTCAAAGTCGGACATCTCCGACATGTCAAAGTCGGACATCTCCGACATGTCAAAGTCGGACATCTCCGACATGTCAAAGTCGGACTGCTATGCTGCACGTTTGATTAGAAGCACTGAGTACCTTCAATTTTTTAGACAAATATATGGGATACTTGACGCACAATAGTCACGGACATTCTTTACGGAGAAACCTTACGGACATATTTGAGGACAATATTTACGGACAAGTCTACAAACTTAGTTACATAAAACAAATTGGTGCTGTTCCAAAAAAAAAAGGTGATGAGGCCGACAAGATTCAGGTGACAATTATTTGGCTTCTACAAAGCCGTAAACAGCCTGCCTCGTTTCGTAGCTGACTCTCCATAACAGATGAGGTAGTGCTCGCGGACACTCCTCCCCCACTAGCTGGCAATCGGGGATTTCCGGAGGAGTTCTCGCAGTTCGTCCCACGTTCACGTGCGGTGCACGCGCCGGGAGCAGACGCCAAGCTGCTTGGATCTCATCCGAAGCTTGACTCATTCGGCGACGCCCGTGCTCGATAACAGGTAATGATCTCGGCGCGGCCTCCGGTATCAATGCCGGCGCGCGCCCGCGTTTGTTTGCCGTTTGACGCTCAAACATCTTTCCGATCAGTGCCAACTTTGCGCCGCACGAGCGCCGCTTTCAATAACCCCCCTCAAGATATGTGCCGCAGGCGAGATTTCTGATCTATCCAGGAGATAGATTGATGAACATCAAAGCGCGGGGGGGGGGGGGGGAACAACGCGAGAGGCCGGCAGCAAAGCCAAGTAAGAGGAAGTGTTACCTCCCCTAATCACCGAGGACAAGGGTGGAGAGCGAGAGAAAGAGCCGAGCCCATTCTGGGGCAACTTTTAGTTCCGCCTGGCCGTGAAGATTAAAAGATTAGCGCATGAATACAGTTTTACGAAGCTCAAGTAGTGATGAGGCCGGGTTGTAAGCTTGTGCCCAATGCAGCCGAGAAGGAACCAGTCCGTAAGTGGGCATGTTCATCCTTTGTGACTTTCGACTTAACAGTTGCGACCCCATCAGCCCAACCCCTCCCTCCCTCCCTCCAACACCCCATCAACAACACCACCCCTACCCCCCCCAACCCAACCAAAAACACCGTATCCCATCTGACGCCACATCTCTCATCCCACCCAACGCCCCTTTTCACATCCAGCGCCCCCATCCCGTCGTCCAATGATAATGATGGCAAGCTTCTTTAGAGCGCCCCCGGCGGGGGGGGGGAGGGGGGGCGCTGTCACTTAAAATCTAATGAACACGTCACGTGTTGCAGGTGATTGGAGGTAAGTTCTTATTTCGTGGCGAGGTGACACCTCAAAGGTGGAGATATCGGTACATGGATCGCGCGTTGCAAGTGGCATTTGAATTTAGCCAGGGTTTGTTTGTTTGTTTGTTTTTTTTTGTTTGTTTGTTGGTTTGTTGTTGTTTGTTTTTTTTAAAGCATCACGAACTATGTTCCAGGAATGTCTGGGCTCAAGTGACGTCATAACCCGAGCTTTTGTTCCCCCCCCCCCTTCTAAGATGACAACTTTTAATTTTAAGTCAAATATTTGGCCCTACTGCTCGGCCGCTCATTTGATTATGGCTGTTCCAATGTGACGTGCTCTTGGCCGGTCAACTCGACCTTAACACAGGCCAATGGGTATGATGTGTGGGTATGATGTGTGGGTATGATGTGTGGGTATGATGTGTGGGTATGATGTGTGGGTATGTTATGTGGGTATGATGTGTGGGAAGGATGTGTGAGCATGATGTGTGGGTGTGATGTGTGGGTATGATGTGTGGGTATGATGTGTGGGTATGATGTGTGGGTATGATGTGTGGGTATGATGTGTGGGTATGATGTGTGGGTATGATGTGTGGGTATGATGTGTGGGTATGATGTGCAAACATAAAAACAACAACTTTTTTTGTGCGGTTAGTTTCGCTACGGTTGGGTCCTAAGAATGGTCGTCAGTTTTGATAAAATCCTCAAACTGAGCAGGACAAACTTGATCAATAATCATTTTAATCAGTTAATCGTGTTACGACCAACAGTTAACGCTTGGGGTTTTCTTTTAAATATTTATAAAATAAAATAAAGATCAATTTTTTTAAAAATATTTATAGCAGTGGTATTTAACCTTGTTGGAGGTACTGAACCCCTGGGGTTCGATCGAACCCAGGTTAAGAACCACTGATTTAGAGATTCATTTATGGTGATTTATAGGCACCTCATATCATGCTAAAGGCTTTCTGGAAAATAAAAATAAAAATATAAAAAAATATAAGAAAAAAGAAAGAAAGCAGCAGCACATGTGTATCAAAGTTGAACAACAACAACCTCAACTAAGATGATGATACAATTGAACAACAACCTCAACTAAGATGATGATACAATTGAATAACAACCTCAACTAAGATGATGATACAATTGAACAACAACCTCAACTAAGATGATGATACAATTGAATAACAACCTCAACTAAGATGATGATACAATTGAACAACAACCTCAACTAAGATGATGATACAATTGAACAACAACCTCAACTAAGATGATGATACAATTGAACAACAACCTCAACTAAGATGATGATACAATTGAACAACAACCTCAACTAAGATGATGATACAATTGAACAACAACCTCAACTAAGATGATGATACAATTGAACAACAACCTCAACTAAGATGATGATACAATTGAACAACAACCTCAACTAAGATGATGATACAATTGAACAACAACCTCAACTAAGATGATGATACAATTGAACAACAACCTCAACTAAGATGATGATACAATTGAACAACAACCTCAACTAAGATGATGATACAATTGAACAACAACCTCAACTAAGATGATGATACAATTGAACAACAACCTCAACTAAGATGATGATACAATTGAACAACAACCTCAACTAAGATGATGATACAATTGAACAACAACCTCAACTAAGATGATGATACAATTGAACAACAACCTCAACTAAGATGATGATACAATTGAACAACAACCTCAACTAAGATGATGATACAATTGAACAACAACCTCAACTAAGATGATGATACAATTGAACAACAACCTCAACTAAGATGATGATACAATTGAACAACAACCTCAACTANGGAGTAGCTCCCCTCCCCCACACCCCTTTTTTTTTCTCGTGTGTTCGTCTCCCTTTGAGGGGTTGAATCCTGAACGCCAAAGAGATCGGGCCAGACAACAGGGAGAGTTTCGTTAGAGGATAGTTTTTTATGAGCCCGCGTTTTGTTGGTGTAGGACAAAAAGGGCCGAGATGTTCCTGCCGATGTTTTGATGTCGCTGTGAGCAGTTTGTAATGATGGGCAATCTTTAGTACAGGTGTTTTACCTGCACAGGTGACTGCAGGGACGAAAGGGAGCGGGTGAAAGTGGTTTTTTTGTTGCTTTTGAGGGTGAGCGAGTGGGGTGGCGGGTCATTGATGGCGCCCTGGAGAGATCATTCACGGTGAACAATTCGAGCTTGTATGGAATTGGGGGGGGGGGGTGCAAGTGTTGTCAGGTATGGCGTGCTGAGTGTGGGGGGGGGGTGCGGGCACGACAATCAACCCTTAGAAGAGCGTTGCCCGGACGACCCAGAAGACAATGACGACACCAGCTTTCGGCATAGTTAGATACGTCCATATGTCGGGATACAGGACGGGCTGGGCGCTCAGCCGTTTTAGGGGTCTCACGGAGTGCTGCTGACCAGATAGAAGTAGGTCAGTTTCGAATAATGTGGGGAAGAGAGCATGGCGGCATCATAGAATAGACATGTGTGAGAGACAGGTATCATAGGATAGACATGTGTGAGAGACAGGTATCATAGGATAGATGAATAAGAGGCAGGTTTAATATGATAGATGTGAGTGTGAGGCAGGTATCATAGGATAGATGAGTGAGAGACAGACATAGGATAGATGAGTGAGAGGCAGACATCATAGGATAGACATGTGTGAGAGACAGGTATCATAGGATAGATGAATGAGAGGCAGGTTTAATATGATAGATGTGAGTGTGAGGCAGGTATCATAGGATAGACATGTGTGAGAGACAGGTATCATAGGATAGATGAATGAGAGGAAGGTATCATAGGATAGATGAGTGAGAGGCAGACATCATAGGATAGACGAGTGAGAGGCAGACATCATAGGATAGATGAGTGAGAGGCAGGTATCATTGGATAGATGAGTGAGAGGCAGACATCATAGGATAGATGAGTGAGAGGCAGACATCATAGGATAGATGAGTGAGAGGCAGGTATCATTGGATAGATGAGTGAGAGGCAGACATCATAGGATATATGAGTGAGAGGCAGACATCATAGGATAGATGAGTGAGAGGCAGACATCATAGGATAGATGAGTGAGAGGCAGGTATCATTGGATAGATGAGTGAGAGGCAGGTATCATAGGATAGATGAGTGAGAGGCAGACATCATAGGATATATGAGTGAGAGGCAGGTATCGTAGGATAGATGTGTGAGAGGCAGAAAAAAAAAAAGATTCGACCAAATTTCCGTTCGATCAAATTTCCGTCGATCAATTTACCGTCGACGAAATTTCTTTCGAAACCGTGTTTAGGTGGTGTATGGCGGCAGTCGAGAGAAGGGGGTGGAAAGGAAAGGGGGTGGAGCGGGAAGGGCAGTGGAGCGGGAAGGGGGGTGGAGCGGGAAGGGGGGTGGAGCGGGAAGGGGGGTGGAGCGGGAAAGGGGGGGGGCGGACGATATTCTAGTAGCCCCGCCTGGAAATACTCGTAGATTGAATTAAATCTCTCGGGCAGAGGATTAAGCTCAAATTTTCTACAATCACATAATCTGTTAATCCCCTTCACTTCTTAAATCTCCACTCACCTCGTCCAGGCCGATAAGCCGGAAGTCAGCCATTGATGGGAGGCACGTAATGATAGAGCGAGGCGAGCAGGGCCGGAGGAGGTGGGGGAGGGGATTTAAGCCCCGAGGCAGGCAATTAGATGCAGTTAAGAGTTGTGACATTTAGATTTAATTAGCAATGTCACAAAAGATGAAGTTAGCTATGTCACAATGTGGTGTATAGTTTGCTATATCACAATTAGATGTAGTCAGAATTGTGACATTAAGATGTAGTTACCTATATATAAAAATTAGATGTAGTCAAAGAATTGATACATTTAGATGAAGTTAGCTATGTAGCAATGGGATGAAGTTAAGAGTTGTGACATTTAGATGTAGTTAGCTATGTCACAATTAGACTTATGTACCGCCATTAGTCATGTGACAGTGTACTAGGAAGTATGGATGTCTATGTTGTGGAAAATTCCGCCCGAGTCTCTCTCTATTTCTCTCCCCCTCTCTCTCTCTCTTCCTCCCTACCTCCCCCCACTCTAACTCCCCCTCTCTCTCCCTCCCTTTCTCTGACTCTCCCTCTCTCTCCCTCTCCCTTACCACTCGTTCTCTCTCTCTATCCCACTCCCACTCCTTATCTTAACGTCTACAACGTCCACCCCTCTTCGAGGCGACAGAACGTTTCAACTGTCCATAGACACATCCGGGCTCGAGTTATTTTTTCCAGCTTGCTAACATTGGCTGAAAATGATCACGTGATCTACTTATTCGATAGCTTTCAAATAACGCATTTTTTTTTCTTTTTAAAGGCTGGATGTAGTTTTTTTAAAATATATTTTTTTATTGAACTGAAAGCCCCCCCCTCCCTCAACACCCCCCTCCCACATCACCACCAACATGTTGTCAAATCAGTCTGTCAGAAGGCTGGATCACATAATGACATATCCACATTATCTGTTTGTGGGGCCGGAGCTCATGTCACAGTCCACGCCCACCGCAGTCGATGTCCACAGCTCCTGGGTGTGGTAGCGAGCGGTGCCGGCGGTGGCTGAAAGTCTGCGACAAAAAAAAAAACATCTCCCCCACTCTCTCTCTCTCTCTCACTCTCCTGCCAGTAACTGAACTAGGTCTGCGTGTTCTCCGTGGAGCACAAAATGGCGGCTCTTGCATTGTATCAGACGAGATGGGGGTGGGGGGGGGTGGGAGGAAGGGGGAACCGGCGCGTGCTAGCATGTGAGAAGAAGGCAGGCGTACGTCGTGTGTGATTGACGTCAGGAGTGAGTGACTTCGGGGGCCGCCACCCCCCAACCATCCAGCGTTCGAGGCATTCGATCCCGACGCTCCACTCACTCGCGGCCCGGTCCATGAAAATTTGATGCGCGTGAAATCGTGCCCGAGTCCTGGGCGCGCGCTCCGCGTCTGATGTTGATATTTATTTTCTATGAAATCTTCATGAGACCGATCACCACCACCACAGCAGCGTCCCTGTTGCCTAATGGCTACGCTGGATTAACGCCTGACTCGGGACAAACATCCGCACCCGACGACGGGCCCGTGTGCTGCTCCTTGTACTTCTCTTGGCTACCGACGTCGGGGTAGCCCAACACACCGGCTACCGGTCGGCACGTCGGGTCCGAGCAGTGCTGCTGTTGCTGCTGCTGCCTACTTAATCTTCTTCGTCAAATTCAACGAGTCGCTGAAATTTTTATGACGCCGGTTTAATTCTGGATTTTTTTAAATTTTTTTTTTTTTTAAAATATAAGGGAGACAGCCGCCGGTGAAATATTCATGGGTACTGTGAAAACGTTTTGGTAGTGGTGTCCCCGTAGGTTGCAACCTATCAATTACCATCCAAGTGGTAATTGGACAACGTGTTCACGCGGGATAGTCTTTTGATTTTTTTGATTTTTTAAAAATTGTCTACAACAAAAAAAAAAACAAAAAAAAACATATCGAATATTTTTTTACACGTGACTATTGGACTGTTGTTTTTTTAATATTTAAATTTAAAAAAAACGGATTATTGGACCAGAACGAAACAAGAATTAAAGATGATCCCAAAGTGTCCAAGATGAGAGGAGGCGCCAACTGACCAGCGAGAAGGTGATTTAAATTATTGATGATGCGTTGTGGCAAGGTGTCGCTACTGACCGATTAGATATTCATAAGCAACCAATTTTCGTCGATAGTACCCTGCGAGGAGACATTGGAGCACTGCACCATCGCAAACAATTCACTGACTTCTGAAATAATCATTGATGGATTGAAAAAAAAGTAGACATTTTGAAAAGAAATATGCTGTTAGTCATTTCGGATTGTGTTTAATTAATGGAAATTTTTCGACTACAATAATTTGAGGAGGTCTTCCGTTTTTGGCGTCCTTTTAAATCAAGACTGAAACATATCATGATCGGTGCAGCAGCAGCAGCCCCCTCCCCCCGTGGGTGGGTGGCAGTGTTAACGCCCATGGATGCCATCGGGGTCTCGTCGTAACAAGTGAAACAATGTTACACAAGTGCACCGTAACGTGGCGCTATTTTTTTCTAATTGTTCATCAGTGAGCTGTCGCCAAATCGTAAAAACATTCTTGGAAGTGAATATTAGTTCATTAAGGATTGTTGAAAAAAAAAACGACCAGCTTTAACCGGGTTCCCAGTTCGTCGAAAACAATCCGATGACTCTTTGGAAACTTACTCTTTGAAAACATGCTGAAGTCCGGAATTAATTTCTGTGCTGGCCTCTACAACAGAAGCTGAAATACTATCGAAACTCGTTCATCACAAGTCATCAAGGACTTTGTCGACCTAGAACATTTCTTCTTTCACAAGTCAAGTCCAGCGCCCCGGGCGCCAAGATTCAAACTGGCGGTGGCCGTGTACGACCGGCAGGGCCCGCACCACTGCGCCTTCCCGTCGATGAATGTCAAACAGCCGGCCCTGGGGGTCACCCCGAGCCCCCTGAACCACCACGGGGGCCGACACTCGCCCAACTCTCGGCACTGGGGCCCACCTTCTGATCGCATGAGATGCATGCCCTCACCATCGGTAGGTTGCTAGGGTTACGAAATCTAAGATAAAAAATGTCTCGGGGGGTTTGCTTGTAGTGGCGTGACCTTGCTGTTGGTTTTAAAAAAGTTGATATTCAACATCGCGCCCCAAAGCTGTGTCGGTCTTAAAAATAAGCTTGTTGACGTCCTAGCGTTATTTTCCCCGGCGTTGGGTGAATCTGCAGGCGTAAATCTGACCGCGTAAATCTGAAGGCGTAAATCTGCAGGCGTAAATCTGAAGGTGTGAATCTGTAGGCGTAAATCTGAAGTTGTGAATCTGCAGGCCTAAATCTGCAGGCGTAAATCTGCAGGCGTAAATCTGCATAGGTGTGAATCTGAAGGTGTGAATCTGCAGGTGTGAATCTGAAGGCGTAAATCTTAAGGTGTGAATGTGTAAGTGTAAATCTGCGGGTGTGAATCTGTAGGTGTAAATCTATAGGTGTGAATCTGTCGCGTGTAAATCTGTAGACGTAAATCCGGGGTGTAAATCTGTAGGTGTGAATCTGTAGGTGTAAATCTGTGGCGCGCGTAAATCTGTAGGTATACATTTGTAATTGTAAATCTGTAGGTGTAAATCTAAAAGGTGTGAATCAGTCGGTGTAAATCTGTAGTTGGAAATTTGCAAGTGAATGTATCTGTATAAAAAAAATATATAAAAATGAACTGTTCAAAAAATAGATTAGCATCGCGATCACATTTAGAAGAACATTGAGATATACGTTACCCAACACGTCAGCTGGAGAGGTTTGACTTGATTATTTGCCAAGACGGTTCGTTGACAAACTTGTGACAACGCCTTTTTTTCATGGCCAGTGTAAACACTGGATGTTAAATATGTCGGTAGCTTCACAGAGGAAGGTAAACAATGTTAGTTCAGAGCTACGTTAAAATAGAAGTTTATTTTTTCTTGGTTTTAAAAATTACAACTTACATAAAAAAATTATATCTATTATGCAGCTACACTTAATTAAAAGTGTTTTTGTTTGTTTGTTTGTGTTTTGCAGAGTACCAACCTAATAGCAAAATCTTTTTTGTCAAATTTTAGAGTTTTATTAGGTTCGAGTTTTTTTTCATTTTTAAAAAAAAAAATTCTGTTTTTTTTATTTTGTCTAGAATTATGGACTCTTTTTAACCAGCTTCCTCTTAGCTTTATACGGACGATGTGAGTTTATAAATATTTATGTAAAGATTAATATGCTATCGTTGTGTCATGTTGCGCCTATCACCGCTTGGCTGGCAAAAGACATACATAAACAGCTACATAAATTAGCGTTCAACTCACATTTCAACTTTAGATGTAACCACATCAACTTTAGGTGTAACCACATCAACTTTAGGTGTAACCACATCAACTTTAGGTGTAACCACATCAACTTTAGATGTAACCACATCAACTTTAGGTGTAACCACATCAACTTTAGGTGTAACCACATCAACTTTAGGTGTAACCACATCAACTTTAGGTGTAACCACATCAACTTTAGGTGTAACCACATCAAATTTAGGTGTAACCACATCAACTTTAGGTGTAGCCACATCAACTTTAGGTGTAACCACATCAACTTTAGATGTAACCACATCAACTTTAGGTGTAACCACATCAACTTTAGGTGTAACCACATCAACTTTAGGTGTAACCACATCAACTTTAGATGTAACCACATCAACTTACTGGTATACAATAGCCTAACTCTCAAATTGAGATAAGTACTTTAAATTGATTAAAATAGCTATTTAGTCCTTATTTGACAATTATATATGATTTATATTATTAATAATTGTTTATAAAAAAAAAACCATACACACAGTTACAATTTTATCACAGATAATTCGATTCGATTTCCGTCAAAGAAAACACAATTCTTTAGGAGTGTTTTCAAAGAATCCAATTTAGCGCAACAGTGAGAGGTTTACTTTGCGCGCCTTTTGACCAGAGCCATTGCTACGTCGTATCAGTAATTGTGTTGTGCTGCAATTAATTACATTTAAAGCTTGCATCTCTGGCTAGCGGAGCTCTTACAGAGTTTAAAAAAAAATTAATAGGGATTTTAATTTTTCAAAAAAAGTTACAAAAATCAGTTACCATTAATGTAAATATTTGTAGTCAGACTTCGATTCTGCTGTTAAAAAAAAAAAATAGGTTCCATAACTGCCGTTGAGAAGATCGCATGTAAGAACAGTGAGGAAGTGTTTTAGGAATTTGTAATGTCCACCTTCACTTCACCCCAACTATCGCAACAAGTTTTCCATTCCAAGACTTTGGGTTCTTAGATATCTTCTTCGTCAACGTTTTGTTAATTTTTTAAATTATTTTTTTGCGTTGTTTTTGTGTTTTAATCCGTTATATTTGATCTAACTTCGCTTTTGTGTGTTTAGGGCAATAGCTTCGGACGGCTAATTAACCCACTTCCCGTCAACCCATCGAACTCAACAATTGGCTTATAGACTCGTTGCCGATGACAACACATTCTGTAAAATTTTCAGCCCCACCCCCGGACTCCAACCCGCCTGAATCAGGTTTTTTCTCTGTTTTCAAGGGGGGAGACGAAGGAAATATGATGTCACTAATTTCACGAAATAAAACTCTCTGAAACCTCGCAAAAGGAGAATCTTTAAAATATATATTTAATAAGCAGACATTATGAAAGAAGGTCATTCTATGAATCTCTGCAATGCAAAAGTGTGTTATAATTTTGAGGACGTAAGAAAAATATATATATATATATATATATATATATATATAGCGCAAGTGCGTTTGTTGCGCTATAATATTTAGTTTTCTTTTTATGACATAGTTGGTGAAATAAATCTGAGGTGTACAAGTTGGTGGGTCATTATAATATTATTATACAATATAATAACCCCCCACAAAATACATATTAAAGTATTGATAGGAAAAACTTTGTTTTTAAGGGGTGGTTTAATTAAATTCAATGATTGTATTTCAAGCGGCGCTGTCTGTGCACCGCAAGGTTTCTTTAGTTTACTGTTTTTAAACTTTGAAGATTAGCCAGCCATATTGCTTGTTATTATTTCGTCTTGATCCTTGCCGTCTCCAAGACCGCTAATGTCCTCCCTGTCATATGGTGTGCGTCCCAGAAGCTTCAGAACGTTGGCATACTATACCTTTATATGAAAACTATTTTTGGCGTAGGTCAATATTTCCTATTATTGTCAGAACTATGTCATATGTCCTATTGTGCTCAAAACTATGGTATATGTCATTTGTTCTTGAAAGAACTATATAAGGCGTATGCACGCCATCTCAGTGTAATTTTACCGCCAATCTTTAAAAATTCTTGAAGCTTCACTTATAAACCAACGGACAAAGGGCATCCAATAGTTGATGATTTTATGTTATGAAATTGATTATTGTTATAAGTTTACAAGTTGTCCAATCCCCAAGCCAACATGCCGTATTGATAAACGAATTGGTCTCATAATCACTAGGCCCAGTGGTACAAATCCTTATACATTCTTTTGTTAAAACTATCTAAACTTTAAGTCTTCAGTGCACATATGTACCTCTAACCATCCCTGTGGCGCTACCAGCCCGTGTTAGTGTGTGCACATCCTTCCAGTCAGAGCTTCTATCCGACCCTGTGGCGCTACAGCCCATGTTAGTGCGTGCACATCCTTCCAGTCAGACCTTCCAACAATCCCTGTGGCGCTACTCCCGTGTTAGTGTGTGCACATCCTTCCATTTAGACACAACTGATGCTTTCCTTTTCCATGTTTGGATTCCCAAACTACTGTAGATCCCTCTCCACACCATCCATCCATCTAATCCTGGGTCTGCCTTTGAGCCGTTTTCCTCTGGGGTTTTGGTGCACTGTCCCCCCCCCCTCCTCTGCCATTAGGCCTTACTTCTAATTGTCCAACCCAGCGTAGCCTGCTCTTTTTTAAATTTTTCTGCTACTAGCGTGGTATCCTGACATAGACTGTACACTTCATGATTGGTTCGTATTCTCCATCCATATTCAGCCTTTGCATCGAAAGGCAAACAACACATTTTTACACCTTTATCAACAACACATTTTTACACCCATATCAACAACACATTTTTATACCTTTATCAACAACACATTTTTATACCTTTATCAACAACACATTTTTATACCTTTATCAACAACACATTTTTACAACTCTATTAACAACACATTTTACACCTATATCAACAGCATATTTTTACACTTCTGTAAACAACACATTTTTACACCTATATCAACAGCACATTTTTACACTTCTGTAAACAACACATTTTTACACCCATATCAACAGCACATTTTTACACCTCTGTCAACAACACGTTTTTACACCTCTGTCAATAACACATTTTTACACCTCTGTCAACAACACGTTTTTACACCTCTGTCAACAACACATTTTTACACCTCTGTCAACAACACGTTTTTACACCTCTGTCAACAACACATTTTTACACCTCTGTCAACAACACATTTTTACACCACAGTCAACAACACATTTTTACACCTCTGTCAACAACACGTTTTTACACCTCTGTCAACAACACATTTTTAAACCTCTGTCAACAACAAATTTTTACACCTCTGTCAACAACACGTTTTTACACCTCTGTCAACAAGACGTTTCGGCCACTTTACCTTGACAGTTACATTTGGCCAACATTTGCTGCATGGTTACCACCAACTAGTTCAGTGCGTCAATGCCAACAGCTCCACAACTTTTTGTTAACGTGAAATAAGTTCGGATCTCTCAAATTGGAAAGTGTACACAATTCATTGACTTGCATAGCAGAATTACGCAAAGTCTTAGTGCCGCACTGCAACAGCAATGCAAAATATCGCCGATCTTTAATGCAAAATTTTCTGAGGTAAAAAACTGAAATTTTAAAAGACATGTTTTTTTTAAATTATTAAAATTTTTAAAAAGAAATTTTTTATTTTGTTTTTTTAAAGAGAGATTACTTTAAGAGATATTTCTTAAAGATAGATTATTGCAATAGAGATTATTGTAAGTGAGATGATTATTTCAAGTGTTATAAGACTGACTCAATCTAGACCCATTTGAGATTTGTACTTAGAGCTCATCACGGCCTGTCGATCGCTAGATGTGTTTGAAATTTTAATGGGCTACTAATTATGGCTGTCAATCTCAGTTGCACCAAGTCAACGAGGGTGTGGGGGGGGGGGACTATGGCTCGCGAGCCCATTGTGACTCACGCTCCCCGTCTTGGATGGCTCGAGCTCCCTGTACAAAAAAAATAAATAAATAATGAAAGTAAAAGAAACGATATGTATTTGAAATTTTCTACTGCAGATGTCCCATCTATAATCTTTAGGATTGTTTTGCTCTTCTGGGGAAATCCCAATTTTCTGGGGATGGACATGATGGCTCCCATGGCTCTGTTGGCTCTTGAATCTGACTCGCAGCTCCAAAAGCTGGCCTACACCTGATCTAAGTCATTCAGCAACACGCAGCAAGTCAATTTAAATCGAACATTTTCAACACAGTAAAGGAATTTTCTAAAAAAAAAAAAAAAAAAAAAAAAATCGATTAGTCAGATATGTTACTCCAACATTTCAATCAGCCATATGTTTTTCTATCATTTCAATCAGCCAATGTTTTTCTATCATTTCAATCAGCCATATGTTTTTCTATCATTTCAATCAGCCATATGTTTTTCTATCATTTCAATCAGCCAATGTTTTTTCTAATCATTTCAATCAGCCATATGTTTTTCTATCATTTCAATCAGCCATATGTTTTTCTATCATTTAAATCAGCCATATGTTTCTCCATCATTTCAATCAGCTATATATTTTGCTATCATTTCAATCAGCCCATATGTTTTTTCCTTCAAGTTATTATTTTCTAAAACAATTCACTGTCATTTCCCCTCCACCCAATTCACTGTCATTTCCCATCCACCCAATTCACTGTCATTTCCCATCCACCAAATTCACTGTCATTTCCCTTCCACCCAATTCACTGTCATTTCCCCTCCACCAAATTCACTGTCATTTCCCTTCCACCCAATTCACTGTCATTTCCCCTCCACCCAATTCACTGTCATTTCCCCTCCACCCAATTCACTGTCATTTCCCATCCCCCCAATTCACTATAGAGCAAAACCCCTTTGCCGCCCGCTAGCACCCACTTGGCGGCCCGCCAGAACCCACTTTGCGGCCTGCGAAGTAACAAAATATTCTTTATTATGATTATTTTCTTAATAGCTCTCTCCCCCCCACCCCCTGTCCTATTATCTTTCGGCTCGCACAAGTTTTTCATGAAGTATTACGGCCCGCCTTACATTTTGAGTTGTGCAGGCCTTATGTAGATTTTTAAGAACAATGATTTGATTTCCCCCCCCCCACCCCAACCCCATTCCGACCCCCACCCCCTGTCCTATTATCTTTCGGCTCGCACAAGTTTTTCATGAAGTATTACAGCCCGCCTTACATTTTGAGTTGTGCAGGCCTTATGTAGATTTTTAAGAACAATGATTTGATTTCCCCCCCCCCCACCCCAACCCCCTTCCGCACCCCGGGTCTCCGATGGGAACAATTCGCGAGTCGAATATAACGAGTTTAAATAATCTTGTAGCTATCTGCCAGTATCGGGGACGTAAAGGGGAGCCGTGGGGAGGGGGGGGATCGGGTATCTTGGCTAGACGACTGGTCGATGTTGGGGAACACACAGAGAAATAGTCTTAGAGAAGTCTGCTACAGCCGGAGATAAGAAACGTTCGATCTGGTACAACACTGGGCTTCAGGCAAGTCTGTCATCATGATGTCTGGGGGATTTATTCGTTACGGCTGATAGAGATAGATAGATGATTGAGAGAGAGAGAGAGAGAGAGAGAGAGAGAGAGAGAGAGAGAGAGTCACGGGGGGTCTACAGTAACATTCTTACATTCGATGAAAGGGAATCGGGAATGCGAATGTTGTCGTCTGGTCAGACGAGACACAAAGGGGCGGAATGCCGGGAATTCATGGCGGCAAGTCGTGATGACGTTATCGGACTTTGTTGGAAAACATTTAAAAAAAAAAAAATCAATGTTCAACAATAAAAGCTCCAAACAATTGTCCGCCTTAATCAATACCATGTTGTTTACGTAAGCATTATTTCAAATTAATAAATCTACCCCCCCCCCACCCAACACCCCCGCCTTCATTTTTTTTTCTGACTGTTTGATGATCACGTCCTAAAATATGATACCGATCTATTTTGCAATAACTCTCATTTATTTTGAGCTACATTGTAGTGTAGGATTTATGAATCTTACTTTCTTGAAATGTTTAAGCGTTCGCGTGTCGTTACGCTCCGACCCTGACGTCATAATGTTTATGTTACCAGTAACTTGTCTCACCCACCCCAACAACGCCCCACCCCCCCACCCCCGACAAAACAAACAGAAATATGAAGACCAATCGTACAGAGCTTGATATATAATAGCTATTTCGCGATACATCATTACAAACATAGAAGGGGAACAAATCTTAGAGTAATTATAGTCAACTGAAATAAGAGGAAAAAAAATTAATACAGATGCGCTAAGGGTTAAAATAAGAAAATATACTATCCTCCCTTTTAAAAATATACTATCCTCCCTTTTAAAAATATACTATCCTCCCTTTTCAGTCAGTAATGAAGCTAAGAAAAATATGTGAATGTTTGGTTACTTATGACATGGTGGGTCAGTGGTGAACTTATGACATGGTCGGTCAGTGGTGAACTTATGACATGGTCGGTCAGTGGTTAACTATGACATGGTCGGTGAGCCTGAAGACTGAAGACAAAAAATGTGCCCCGGGGTGGGTGCCCAGAAGGTGCGCCCTACCTCTGATCGGTCAACATCCCACTGGGATGTAATCAGATGTTTTAGGATCGAATGTAACAGCTCATCGATTGTAGGATATGTTGCAATCCCCCAAGCCAAAGGTTCGAATAAACTATAGTTCTTATTGTGTATGCGTGAAGATGCAGCGAGCGCCTTCAAGGTTGTGTCAATTAAAAGTCTGCAATTGACGGCAACATTATTCTGACTGCAAACTTTTCTAAATGACTGCAGACTTGTTCTAGCGGACTGCAGACTTGTTCTAGCGGACTGACAACTGCTCTTACTGACGGCAAACTTGCTCTGTTGAAGTTATTTTTAAGCTTGTGTTTTTTATCCTTCCTTCCCCCCCCCCCCCCCCCCCCCGCTTTCCACAGCGATGCTATTTTTCCTGTGAATGAGACAAGTTTCATACTGCTAATGTCAGAAAACTTTGTGACTCCCATCGTCTGTGCCCACGTTTCACTGGATGATGCCCCAAGAAAGAAATGCCCCAATCAGAGAGCACAGACATTTGCTGCTCAGCTCATAATGGCCGGCCGTGGACACTGTCTTTTTTTTTTTTTTCTAAAATGTTCCTCTATTGGAACTTGGTAATGAAAGAAATATTATTATTTTCAACGTAGTTTATTTTATTATTGAAAATGAAAAAGATTCTCCCGGTTAATCTGAAGAATAAAACATGGCGATGTAGTGGAAATAGCCGTGCGGTGGACCGCGGAATGGCAATCTTTGTATCACGGCCCTCTCTCTCTCTCTCTCTCTCTCTTGTAGCCCCTACAGGGAATAGAGTCAATGTCCCGCTCATTAGGTATTCAGTTCAGCGGGGTCAGATGACGTGGTTTAGTTAGGGGGGATCGTGAATATTTGATGAGCTGGCTATAAGCACGGCACTCTGGTTACCTGGCCTTCAATGGAGCTAGTCAGGCCCCGGTCACCAAAATGTCTCTACGGAGCGACCCCCCCCCAACGTTCACTTCCGTTTTCGTTTTCTTTATTATATTTTTTTCTTGTTTCTTTCTTTGCTAATTATCTGCCCTTTAATCCCCGCCCCCGCCCCCCCCCCCACCACACACACACTTTTTTCCCATTTCCGTTTGTTTTTGTTTTGTTTTTTGTGTTTTTGTGTTTTGTTTCTGTAATACGTCGATCTAATCTGGGAGAATCAATCCCTGAATCAATGCTCTTGATCGAACTGTTTCACTGTAGGCCGATCAGATGATTACAAAATGACTAAAAAGCCAATGTTGTACCTTGCTCCGAGGCTGTGGAGCAATGCTGGGCAGTGTCGTGCCTGCGCCATGGAGCGATACTGGGCAATGTCGTGCCTGCGCCATGGAGCAATGCTGGGCAGTGTCGTGCCTGCGCCATGGAGCAATACTGGGCAATGTCGTGCCTGCGCCATGGAGCAATACTGGGCAATGTCGTGCCTGCGCCATGGAGCAATACTGGGCAATGTCGTGCCTGCGCCGTGGAGCAAAGCAAGGCTCAAGTGTGCGAAAAGGGCCCCACAGGTCTCCGAGTCAGTGACGGCATGCAGGTACGCGGCTTGAGTTAATCCTCTTGGACTTCGCTGAAACCGTTTAACGGAAGTAATGGAGCGTGGTAGAAGTAGGACAAATGGAAGCAGACCAGGATACTGGCTCCACCGTTGAGCATAGCTGCTGATCATAAAAACACATGAATCAATTGTTAATCAGACTGTAAAAAAAAAAAGAAAAGTCAGACCGTATGTTATAAGTGAGTTGAGTTTAAGGCTGGGGGTGGAAAAATAGCTTCGGACGGCTAATTGACCCCCCTTCCCGTCAACGTACCGTCTTGAAATTTGGTACATAGACGCGTTGCCAATCACAACACATCCTGTCAAATGTTCAACCCAAAACCCCGTCCCTTCCCCCCCCNCATACAACAAGACCCACGGGCCAAGCTCATCGTCATGTCATACAACAAGACCCACGGGCCAAGCTCATCGTCATGTCATACAACAAGACCCACGGGCCAAGCTCATCGTCATGTCATACAACAAGACCCACGGGCCAAGCTCATCGTCATGTCATACAACAAGACCCACGGGCCAAGCTCATCGTCATGTCATACAACAAGACCCACGGGCCAAGCTCATCGTCATGTCATACAACAAGACCCACGGGCCAAGCTCATCGTCATGTCATACAACAAGACCCACGGGCCAAGCTCATCGTCATGTCATACAACAAGACCCACGGGCCAAGCTCATCGTCATGTCATACAACAAGACCCACGGGCCAAGCTCATCGTCATGTCATACAACAAGACCCACGGGCCAAGCTCATCGTCATGTCATACAACAAGACCCACGGGCCAAGCTCATCGTCATGTCATACAACAAGACCCACGGGCCAAGCTCATCGTCATGTCATACAACAAGACCCACGGGCCAAGCTCATCGTCATGTCATACAACAAGACCCACGGGCCAAGCTCATCGTCATGTCATACAACAAGACCCACGGGCCAAGCTCATCGTCATGTCATACAACAAGACCCACGGGCCAAGCTCATCGTCATGTCATACAACAAGACCCACGGGCCAAGCTCATCGTCATGTCATACAACAAGACCCACGGGCCAAGCTCATCGTCATGTCATACAACAAGACCCACGGGCCAAGCTCATCGTCATGTCATACAACAAGACCCACGGGCCAAGCTCATCGTCATGTCATACAACAAGACCCACGGGCCAAGCTCATCGTCATGTCATACAACAAGACCCACGGGCCAAGCTCATCGTCATGTCATACAACAAGACCCACGGGCCAAGCTCATCGTCATGTCATACAACAAGACCCACGGGCCAAGCTCATCGTCATGTCATACAACAAGACCCACGGGCCAAGCTCATCGTCATGTCATACAACAAGACCCACGGGCCAAGCTCATCGTCATGTCATACAACAAGACCCACGGGCCAAGCTCATCGTCATGTCATACAACAAGACCCACGGGCCAAGCTCATCGATTTCGAAGAGTTTCCGAGTTTTTCATCTCATCTTAAACTGTTTGACATCTTCGGGGCTGTTCGAAAAAAAGTGTTTGGGGGGGGGGGCGAGGGGGGGCGGGCGCGAAGGGACGACCACCCCTGTACTATCTCAAGAGGGCGCCAAAAGCATTGTTAATTTATTTTATATTTTAAATATGTTTATTATTACACAATGCTTTTGTGTTAAGAGATCCCCTGAATTCCTTTTCCCAGCCTCCCACTATAAAACAATCACATCGCCTCATGGCCGCGGGCCGCGGTCGGGACTGTTTGCAGTGGGGTTTGGGGGGGCATGTTAAAAAATATCTAATACAAATAATTGTGAATCTATGTCTTAGTTATGTTTAATGAAGACCCTACACCCCTTTTTTAATTTTTATTTTTTTTATTTTCTTGAGATATGAAGTCTGGAGCATGGGCTCAAATGCCAACCCCCCCCCCCCTTTTTTCACCGTGCCTCTCCGGTCGTCAAAGTTTGAGTTGTATCTAAGGGATTAACCTTTTCGGATTGAGTGTCTGGGATAGTGAGACAGGATGAACCTTTTCGGATTGAGTGTCTGGGATAGTGAGACAGAATGAACCTTTTCGGATTGAGTGTCTGGGATAGTGAGACAGAATGAACCTTTTCGGATTGAGTGTCTGGGATAGTAAGACAGAATGAACCTTTTCGGATTGAGTGTCTGGGATAGTGAGACAGAATGAACCTCCTCGGATTGCTTGTCTGGGATAGTGAGACAGAATGAACCTCCTCAGATTGAGTGTCTGGGATAGTGAGACAGAATGAACCTCCTCAGATTGAGTGTCTGGGATAGTGAGACAGAATGAACCTCCTCAGATTGAGTGTCTGGGATAGTGAGACAGAATGAACCTCCTCGGATTGAGTGTCTTGGATAGTGAGACAAAATGAACCTCTTCGGGTTGAGTGTTTGGGATAGTGAGACAGAATGAACCTCCTCGGATTGAGTTTCTGGGATAGTGAGACAGAATGAACCTCCTCGGATTGAGTGTCTGGGATAGTGAGACAGAATGAACCTCTTCGGATTGAGTGTCTTGGATAGTGAGACAGAATGAACCTCTTCGGATTGAGTGTCTTGGATAGTGAGACAGAATGAACCTCCTCGGATTGAGTGTCTGGGATAGTGAGACAAAATGAACCTCTTAGGGTTGAGTGTTTGGGATAGTGAAACAGAATGAACCTCCTCGGATTGAGTGTCTGGGATAGTGAGACAAAATGAACCTCTTTGGGTTGAGTGTTTGGGATATTGAGACAGAATGAACCTCCTCGGATTCAGTTTCTGGGATAGTGAGACAGAATGAACCTCCTCGGATTGAGTTTCTGGGATAGTGAGACAGAATGAACCTCTTTGGGGTTGAGTGTCTGGGATAGTGAGACAGAATGAACCTCTTTGGGGTTGAGTGTCTGGGATAGTGAGACAGAATGAACCTCTTTGGGGTTGAGTGTCTGGGATAGTGAGACAGAAATTGAAAGGCAAATCTTTGTGTTACATCGAAGTAACTTCGAGTTGTGCTGTTTTCCTGTAATTGCTTTACTGCCCTCAAACCAGATACTTTTTTATGAACCCGAGATGTCGTATTGATTGTCACGGTGACCTTGAACTTGTGTTCACGTTGGGTTCATCTGTATGTGCCGGGAATAAGATTGATAACAAAAAAAAAATATTTTAAAAAATTCGTCGAAAAAAAAGGCAGACAAAAAAACCCCGTCTGTTTTAAATAACAAAGGGCTATAACAATGGACTTTCTCGGAAAAACAACGATATTTTAAGGCTGCGTCTATTTGCACCCGGGTACCAGAAGTGAGAGGTTGGGATTCAAAAAAAATATATAAAACATTATTGTTGGGTTTGTGAGACAAAATGAGGTATCAAATGAAAGATAATTGAATGGACTATATATTTTTAGACTCACTTCTTAAGTTTAAATAAAATAAACTACCGCTCATGACATCTGAATAGCATCGGTCTAATGGGACCCGTGTGCCGAATGGCGGCGCTGCGTGTCTGGGTCCATTTTAACAAGGGTTCTTAAATATTTTAAAAGAAATAAACAAACAAAAACAAAGAAAGACACACAAAAAAAATCCGTACCCAGTCTTGACTGTACCATCAAGTACATACTTTGTCTCCAGTCTTGACTGTACCATCATGTACATACTTTGTCTCCAGTCTTGACTGTACCATCATGTACATACTTTGTCTCCAGTCTTGACTGTACCATCATGTACATACTTTGTCTCCAGTCTTGACTGTACCATCATGTACATACTTTGTCTCCAGTCTTGACTGTACCATCATGTACATACTTTGTCTCCAGTCTTGACTGTACCATCATGTACATACTTTGTCTCCAGTCTTGACTGTACCATCATGTACATACTTTGTCTCCAGTCTTGACTGTACCATCATGTACATACTTTGTCTCCAGTCTTGACTGTACCATCATGTACATACTTTGTCATTTTGCTGGATACAATTTTTTTTTAAAATGTTACTGTTACAACTTAGTGTACCGCATATAACAACGCAACGTGCAGTTAATGAGACGTGTACACAGTTTGAGAAGCGTTGGTGTTTTATATAAAGCTATGGATCCATAAACACCACTACGACCACGTACAACGTAACTTAGTTATTGGTGCAGAAAAAAAAATCGTATATATATAGAGAGCTATATAGAGCTATACTTAAAGTCAATGGCGTAGTTAGGGTTGGTGTCACCCGGTGCGGTCCGCGGTCCACCCCCCCCCCAGCAACGCCACTGTTTTAAGTCGTTCAACACAAATATGGAGCAACCACTTGTCACATTTATCATTTTTTTAAACAAACAGTTAATCTGAAATGTTTCATTCTCCTTGCAGGGAAACTTCTTCGCGGGACTTGACGATGGGTTCCTAGCCAGAGCCGAGGCCATGGGGGTGATGGACATCTCAAAGCCCTCGGGTGGCCACCAGCTGATGAAGCCGGAGGGGCTGTACGGACACACCCCTGACTTCACCGGCCACAACGGCGGGCCACCACGTCACCAGATGCCTATGCACCCCCACCCCCACCATCACCCCCACCCCCACCAGCATCACGGGTTCGGGCCCTCCGACTCCATGTTCGACCAGCTGACCGGGTCGCCCAACGGGCCCCCTGGAATGTCCCTGGGGCCCGTCCCCTCCATGTCGGAGCACCACAACAACCTGATGGGCTCGGGGGGCCCTGTCCACCCCCAGCACCACCAAATGTACACGCCTATGTACTCCCACCCCTCGTCCGTCGTCAACTCGCACCCGGGGCTCCCCCCGCACCCGGGGAGCATGCACCACCAGGGGGTCCACGAGTCGGACTGCGACCCCCGGGAGCTCGAGATGTTCGCCGAGCGGTTCAAGCAGAGGCGCATCAAGCTCGGGGTGACGCAGGCCGACGTCGGCGCCGCCCTGGCCAACCTCAAAATTCCCGGGGTCGGCTGCCTGAGCCAGAGCACGATTTGCCGTTTCGAGTCACTGACGCTGAGCCACAATAACATGATCGCCCTCAAACCGATCCTCCAGACGTGGCTGGAGGACGCGGAGAAGCAGGCCCGCGAGAGGAAGGCCGAGCTGGAGAACGGACTCAACGGGGACAAGAAGCGCAAGAGGACATCCATCGCGGCGCCGGAGAAGAGGTCCCTGGAGGCGTACTTCGCCGTCCAGCCGAGGCCGTCCGGGGAGAAGATCGCGCAGATCGCCGAGAAGCTGGACTTGAAAAAAAACGTTGTGAGGGTGTGGTTCTGCAATCAGAGACAGAAGCAGAAGCGGATGAAGTTTTCCGCCATTGCCGCCGGCATGGGCATGGGGCACCACTGACGTTGTTTCGTTGACCGCGTCCGGTTGTGAACGATGAACGTTTTTTTTTTTGTTCAGAATGCCCCCCTCCCCCACCCCCCTTTCAAAAATGTGCACTGAACACAAATTCATGCAAAAAGAACTAAATGTCGTGCACTCACGTGACACAATTCAAACCAAACCAATCTGAGATTCATCTATAAATAACCAAGTGAGACACAGTGTACATTTTCCTTAAAGCGTTTTGTGACGTCAGCTCATGCGTCACAGTTGGGGAGGAAATGAAGTTACGTTAAAAAAAAAAAATTCTTTTATTGCTGTTCACATCGGTTAAGACATCCTATGTCTTTATCTATAACCACCCCCCCCCAAACCGTGGCAACCCATGCAACAATTCCCCCCACCCCCACTGCATCAGCTGGGACGTGGTTGAAACTGTTGAAAGAATGCTATCAACACACGTTGACCCAGCCTCACGATCTACTTCACATGTGCGTTTCCTTTCTGATCAAGTCTTCTCGCCGATTGTTCTTATTGCGAGTGAGCTACTACCCCTGGCACTGCCAAACGGGTGGACGCTGGTCTGCTGATTCCACGGCAGGAACATTCTTCTGACAGACACGCGCGAACTCGAATGGGGTCCAAGAATCAATTCATTTTGGACACAAGTTTGCATATTTTTTTTTAATGGTGAATTTCTTTGAGTGACGAAAAATTATAATTTTGGAAATTTTAATCAAGCAAACTTAGAAGAACTAAACAAAAACAATGAAAGACAATGTCACGTGATCATCGGCGGAGTGAATTCCCTTTGAAGGCTCCACGAAAAGTGCTATCAACAGTTATAGGGAAAACTTTACGAAAACAATTTATTATAAACACCTTAGTACGTACTTTTTAAAAAGGTATCGTTTTAAGTAAAGGTATCGTTGCAAAAAAGTATCGTTATAAGAAAGGTATCGTTGTAAGAAAAGGTATCGTTGTAGGAAAAGGTATAGTAATAAAGGTATCGTTGTAAGAAAAAGTATCGTTGTAAAAAATGTATTGACGTAACCGAAGCTATCGATGTTGAGAAATGAAATGTAATGATTATGTTAAGAAAGAAATCTCTAGACAACATCAAAATAAGGGGGGGGGGGAGAGGGGGGGATGTTCAGATTTTAAAATAAAAATAATAAAATTGGACTTCATTTTTACCTGTGATACATCAAACCCTAGTACAACAAAGGGATACGTTTAAATATACGTGTGTAATGTATTCAAATATGAGCCAACCCATTTAGGGGTCAAGGGGCAACAACAACAACAACAACAGCAAGTCAATCGCCATTTTCGACAAGGTGACATTTCGGGAACAACAAACTTGAGCAGTATTCTTCAATTCACCTAAAATTTAAAAAAAAACAAAAAACAAAAAACAAAAAACAAACTAACTGTGCCACGCCCATACAACGGAATAATACGTCTTCAAATGGAAACGTGTCCAAAGAAAGATTAACACATTGCAAACAAAAAAATGTCCATCCCATTCCAGAAGTCACTATTGACAATTGAACTATGAGTACGCCACCAAACTTAAAACCTCAGCTGTTGCTACAGCATTTCATGGGCCAGCCAATCAAATGAACTGTACTTATTTCAAACTGTTCGACGTCACATCTTATCATTCATCACTCGTCCTCGCCCGTGGCCATTGTGGTCTCCCTCCACCACAATCATCAACATTGTCCTTTAACCCCTTACTTACCCCCTCCCCCCCCCCCCGTTCAGTTAGTACCACCCAAAGTTCAGCTAGTCCCAACCTAAGTTCAGTTAGCTCCACCCACATTTCAGTTAGCTCCATCCACATTTCAGTTAGCTCCACCCACGCCCACGGTTCAATTAACCCCACCCACAGCTCATTTAGCTCCACCCACAGTTCAGTTAGTCCTTCGAATAGTCCAGTTAGCTTCACTCACATTTGAGTGGGCAACCACTCACATTTCGGTCGGCTACACCCGCATGTCAGTTAGCGCCACCCTCAGTTCAGATCGCCCCACTCACATTTCAGTTAGCTTCACCCACATCTCGGTCAGCTCCACCCACAATTCAGTTAGCCACACCCACAATTCCTTTAGTTCCACCCACAGCTCAGTTCTAACAGGGCAACTTTTCACTTAGTTCCACCCCTTCCATTAAACAGATTTACTTTAAACTATGATCTCACTCTATTGCTCCAGATTAGACTGGTTTCAAAGAGAACATTGGAAGATCAATGCATTTCTATGTCTTATATTGTCATGTACTTATTTTTTTACAAGACATGCCAGGTACATCATATTCCCACCAACCTTTCGCCATGATCTGATACGACATGCCAGGTACACCCTCCCCCCCCCACCCAATGATTCGATACGCCTTTTGAGTTTATATATATAAAAACATATAAACCCTTGCTTTCCCTCCTTATCACGATACATATACATATCTCATTTGTCCACACATTTAAAGCAATCATAACGATTTTCAAGCACAACATTCACACACACACAAAGCAAAATGAACTTTTAAAAAAAAATGTACCGAAATGTTGGTTGTGTGTACAAATGTTGGTTATGTGTGTACAGATGACCGTACACTCTATTCATCCCGATGATGTTCCGTGTAAATGTTTTTTTTTTTAAAAAAAACAACACAAGTCCCGTAACTCTACCTGGTTTCATCGACTTTTTTTTTTTTTTTTGAAACACAACTCGCAAGCTCTCTGGGGTTTCCCGTTACCGCCTGGAAAGTTCTGGTTTTTTTTTTTTTTTTTTTTTTGTTGAAACACAACTCGCAAGCTCTCTGGGGATTCCCGATACCGCCTGGAAAGTTCTGGTTTTTTTTTGTTTTTTTTTTTTGCTAATGTCACTGCACAATTTGTAAATAGCACCCTGCATTATCAATTCCTGACAACCCCTCTCCCCCACCCCCTCCCACACACTCCCATCTCCCCAGCCCCCACATCCCTACGCACCAACTGACTCATGGAATATGTTCATTGTATTTTTATTTTATTTTTTGGTGGTGTATTTTTCAATGTATTGATTACTGCGGCCGACTTACTTAATGTGTACAGCATGTTGTTTTTTTTTTGGTCAAATGTCCACCTCTATCATTCTGTATTACGTGAACGTATTTCACACTGTCCGGCATCGGTCGTCGTCATGACAAGATCCGTAGACGACATTCGATCTGTACAATGATTGTGTACACAATGCTTGTATCAGATGCAATCTGCACACGGCGGCCATTATTGTACACGCAGTGTATGTTTCAGGTCAGCGTGACCTTCACGCCAACGATTTCCTACCATTACAGCCAACAAAACAACTGTCTGTATTAATATGTATTCATTATATGTTCAACTGCGCTTCATAAGTACAGGGGCAGACTAAAATGGGCAACAAGGGCAGGTAACCTCAGCAATTTTTAAAACATCTATTACATAGTTTGGGGCGCTATGTATCTCATCTGCAGCCCCCTACCCTCCCCCCGCCCCCCCCCCCC
>CAXITT010000030.1:2323669-2335768 GCA_964033795.1 Lymnaea stagnalis
TTTTATAGCCATTTTCATTGTTTCTATAGAATAGTAGTTACTATCCTAGTGTCTCATTTGTATTTACTTAGTTTACATGTTTTAATAACTGTAAAGCGCTTAGAGCTTTATGATAAGCGCTATATAAAAATGCCTAAATAAATAAATAAATAAATACTTACCATTTTGGTGTCTTTTCATTTTGGTGGTACTTACCATTTTGGTGGTATCTATCATTTTGGTGGTACTTACCATTTTGGTGTCTTATCATTTTGGTGATATTTAACATTTTGATGGTATTTACCATTTTGGTAGTATTTACCATTTTGGTAGTATTTACCATTTTGGTAGTATTTACCATTTTGGTAGTATTTACCATTTTGGTGGTATTTACCATTTTGGTGGTATCTACCATTTTGGTGGTATTTACCATTTTGGTAGTATCTACAATTTTGTTGTCCTATTTTGGTGGTACCTACCGTTTTGGTGACCTATTTTGGTGGTATCTACAATTTTGGTGTCCTCTTTTGGTGGTATCTACAATTTTGGTGTCCTAATTTTGGTGGTATCTACCATTTTGTTGTCCTATTTTGGTGCTATCTACAATTTTGGTGGCCCCTGTCCTATATTGTTCGGAAATTTTTACAAAAGACATTTGTTCGAAGTGAAACTAGACTAGACCAGGGCGGCCGGCTAGACCAGACCAGGGCGACCGGTTAGAGCAGACCAGGGCGACCAGTTAGACCAGACCAGGGCGGCCAATTAGACCAGACCAGGTCAGCCGGCTAGACAAGACCAGAGCGGCCAGCTAGACAAGACCTAGGCGGTCAGTTAGACCAGACCAGGGCGGCCAATTAGACAAGACCAGAGCGGCCGGCTAGACAAGACCAGGGCGGCCAGCTAGACAAGACCTAGGCGGTCAGTTAGACCAAACCAGGGCGGCCAGCTAGACAAGACCTAGGCGGTCAGTTAGACCAAACCAGGGCGACCAACTTAAATGGTTGCGCGGGCATTATGAATCGCCAGTCAATTCTTGGCGGGACACAATGCCATTACTGCTGTCTAACAAAACGAAGGTCAAATAAACCATGTACCGGTATAGAATTATTAGATTTATTCTCAACGCTCATAATTCTCAAATGATAACACATCTACTCGTGCCGCGAACACACACCAAAATTGTAAAGATTTTCTTTGAGGTATAACACAATATATTAAAAGAGATACAAAGATGGCATTTACTTCGCTTTGATCGGATGGAGTGTGTGTTTGGGGGGGGGGGGAGAAATGTAGACGCCATCTGGCGGCGGAAAACGAAGAAGTATCGAGGGGGGGGGGGTATTAAAAATGCAATATGCAAGATTGCATTTCAGAGGATACGGTACCTGAATTTAGTTTTCATCATTCTGCACTAACCGGTAATTGAAAAGAAAAAGAAGAGGTATAAAGGGAAAGAGAGGTGAAGTTAGACCTGACTGTGTTTATACAAGTAGAAGTTACTAGACAGCTATGTTTTTGCCCTTTTGATTTAAGAGTTGGGATAATGAGTTCCAATTAATTATTTTTAAACGGCGGACCAACATAGTTGCCGTCTCATAAATAGCGCAAATTGAATGAAGGAACAATTGAATGAAGGAACAAGTTTGTTGCTGAAACATTCGGCTGCCCGCAACATACAACGTGCCAGGCCGCCGCGTGCGGCCCGACCGAGGCCGCAGGTTGGCCAGTCCCGGAACGAGGCCATCGTGAGATGAGACACTTTCCTTCTTGACTCGAAGCTGCCTTGTGGAATCAAGACCGCGCAATCGACACTTGGTTATAGACAACGACGCCTAAAGGAGTGTCCATGCAGTACATAGTAATATTATGGCTGTGATTCCAGTATAAATATCTCGACAAGGCGTTGACCACAATCATGATTAAGTTGGCGGGGGGGGGGGGAGAGGCGGGGGTCATTGTTGACAGATCACATCTTCGTTTTTCAGCCTCAGTATCTAAGATATAAGTGTTGGAACATGAATGAGTGTATGAGTGGGAACACGAATCAGTGGCGGGAACATGAATCAGTGGTTAGGACATGAATCAATGGTGGGAACGTGAATCAGTGGTGGGAACATGAACCAGTGGTGGGAACATATATCAGTGGTGGGATAATGAATTAGTGGTGGGAACATGAATCAGTGGTGGGAAAATGAATCAGTGGCGGGAACATGAATCAGTGGCGGGAACATTAATCAGTGGTGGGAACATGAACCAGTGGCTGTGTTGGAACATGAATCAGTGGTGGGAACATATATCAGTGGTGGGAATGTGAATCAGTGGCAGGAACATGATTCACTGGCGGGAACATGAATCAGTGGTGGGAACATGAATTAGTGGCGGGAACATGAATCAATGGTGGGAACATATATCAGTGGTGGGAACATGAATCAGTGAAATGTGAATGAGTGGAAGGAACATGATTCAGTGGCGGGAACATGAATCAGTGGTGGGAACATGAATTAGTGGCGGGAACATGAATCAATGGTGGGAACATATATCAGTGGTGGGAACATGAATCAGTGGCGGGAACATGATTCGCTGGCGGGAACATGAATCAGTGGTGGGAACATGAATTAGTGGCGGAACATGAATCAGTGGTGGGAACATGAACCAGTGGAAGTTTTGGAACATGAATTAGTGGTGGGAACATGAACCAGTGGCTGTGTGGGAACATGAATCAGTGGCTGTGTGGGAACATGAATCAGTGGCTGTGTGGGAACATGACTCAGTGGATGTGTGGGAAACGGAATCAGTGGATGTGTGGGAACATGAGTCAGTGGCTGTGTGGGGAACATGAATCAGTGGCTGCGTGGGAACATGAATCAGTGGCTGTGTGGGAACATGAATCAGTGGCGGGATCATGAATCAGTGGCTGTGTGGGAACATGAATCAGTGGCAGGATCATGAATCAGTGGATGTGTGGGAAACGGAATCAGTGGATTTGTGGGAACATGAATGAGTGGCTGTGTGGGAACATGAATCATTGGTGGGATCATGAATCAGTGGATGTGTGGGAAACGGAATCAGTGGCTGTGTGGGAACATGAATGAGTGGCTGTGTGGGAACATGAATCAGTGGCTGTGTGGGAACATCAATCAGTGGCGGGATAATGAATCTGTGGATGTGTGGGAACATGAATCAGTGGCGGGAACATGATTCAGTGGCGGGAACATGAATCTGTGGCGGGAACATGAATCAGTGGCGAAAAACACGAAGAAAATCTTATCATGATAAGTGGAAGAAGACTCAGCGCTCAACTGCTACAGTTGGCTTGAAATGATACTGAGGGAGGAGTCAGAGGGATGTGGCTTAATCGTATTCAGGCCCCGCCTTATATTGATTTAAGATCTTTTATTGGTTTCGAATGCAGGAGAGTGACAAGTGTATTATGTGTAAATATGAATGACCGAGTGGATCACTTTTTGTGGATTACTTTTTATAGATTGTTTGGTGGATCAGTTTCGGTGGATTGTTTGGTGGATCACTTTCGGTGGATTGTTTGGTGGATCACTTTCGGTGGATTTTTTTTTCTGGATCACTTTCGGTACATTTTACGTTTGGTGGATTGTAAACATTGTCACTGTACTCACGTGAGAGATGGAGACGGTGTGAGGGTTGGGGTGAGGAGAATGACAGTTGTCAATGAGGGTGAGAGGTAGTGAAGGAGGAAGTTGGAAAGAGAGTTTTGCGCTCATTTATTTAGAGCTAAAAGTTTATGAATTGTTCATGGAGTATTTATTTTATACTTATACATGAGGTGGTTGGGTTGTTGTTCGTCCGTCGAAGCTCGACTAGGACCATCGAGTTGTCCGGTGTTGGATGGCAGCTGACTTGCGCGGGTGACTTCTGTTTAAAGTGAGGAAGAGTTGCGCGGCGTCAACCTCACTCTCTCGTCCGGGCCCACCGTATCCAGTGGCAGGACTCTACGTCAAGTAGAACAGGGATGGGTTCGGTTGCAGGAATTGACATTGTTTGCGGCTTACGGGACTCCAACTCCGGGTTTGAATTCAGAGTTTCCCTCTCTTAGATGAGTTGCCGACGAAGGTTAACGAGTCTCACATCCACCCGGGGTGCTGGTGGTGTTTTTGCTTGACTTGCGTTTGGCTGGAATTGAACTCCAGACCACCCCGTCACCCTTGGGTGGGTGGGTTGGGAGGGGGTGGGGTGCTGACAACGTTAGTGAGCTGTATGGGTCATAAAAATAAATTTGACAATCAAAATGTTTCCTATCATGGCATCCTGAAAGAGCCGGCTCGAGGTATCGGCAACACGGGCAGTTCTATCGGGGCGCCATGTGCCTAGGGTAAAGCATTGCATGTTGGCGCCATGGAAGAAAAAATAGAAAGTTCAATAAAAAGATTTGCTGATCTAAAGGCTAGAACTAGAACAAAATGGCATCGGTAGGCTCAATGTCATCGGTAGGCTCAATGTCATCGGTAGGCTCAATGTCATCGGTAGGCTCAATGTCATCGGTAGGCTCAATGTCATCGGTAGGCTCAATGTCATCGGTAGGCTCAATGTCATCGGTAGGCTCATTGTTCCCGCTGTCCAAGTACAAGTTCAGAAAAACAATATCATGGTTTAGTTGAAAAGAACAACCTAGGAAATAAACTCATTACCATACATCTAGTTTTTTTCCTTGCACAAAAAAAATAAAGAAAAAAAATTACGGTTAAGCTAAAAAGCGACGCCAAAGTTAAGCTTGCCCGCGGGGCGCCAGCAACCGCAGGTCCGACCCTGCATCTTGAGAGTCATCGCGTAAGATATACGTATCAAGCTATGCTCGAGCGATTTCTATTATTTAAAGTTGTGTTGACTCCTGTAAATGTGTGGAGTGTATAGTGCAACTAATTCCAGTTTTATTGTTTTTTTTTTAAATCTTTTTTTTTTTTTTTTTTTTTTTAAATTTTTTTTTTTTTTTTTTTTTTTTGGTATGAATCAGTAGAACACGTTTAAATGTCTAATTTCTAACATCAACAATGGATTGTCACCATTAAACGCTCAATAAAATGCCACAAATCTCAAGAAATAAAGAAACACGTCTGTAACGGTGATCAAATTTATTTCAATTGTTCGACTTTTGGGGAAACATAAGATGGAGTAGTAGAAGAAGCACAAAATGATGGAGAGGGTAAAAAAAAAAAAAAAGCATCACATGACCTGCTAGGCACAAAATGATTGGATCGTGTAAAAAATGGCTAACATTTAAAAAAAAAGAAAAAAAGTAATGGGTTGGAGAGTGTGATTAACAATATGACGTCATACTAATAACAAGACTAGCTTTATCAGAGTTGCTACAAGGACAAATATTTTGAACAAAATCATACTGGGCCTTTTGATAAATGCCAACATACACGCCCGCAATCCTCTACCGTCATCTCTTTAAATATAATTGTCCACAAGTACCTACCGTTATCTCACAAATATACATGTCCACAATCATCTACCATCATCTCACAAATATACATGCCCGCAATCATCTACCGTCATCTGACAAATATAATTGTCCACAATCATCTGACAATTATAATTGTCCACAATCATCTGACAAATATAATTGTCCACAATTATCTACCATCATCTTACAGATGTAAATGTCCACAATCATCTCACAAATATAATTGTCCACAATTATCTACCATCATCTTACAGATGTAAATGTCCACAATCATCACACAAATATAATTGTCCACAATTATCTACCATCATCTTACAGATGCAAATGTCCACAATCATCACACAAATATAATTGTCCACAATTATCTAACATCCTCTTACAGATGTAAATGTCCACAATTATCTCACAAATATCTAACACCATCTTAGAGATGTACATGTCCACAATCATCTCACAAATATAATTGTCCACAATTATCTACCATCATCTTACAGATGTAAATGTCCACAATCATCTCACAAATATAATTGTCCACAATTATCTACCATCATCTTACAGATGCAAATGTCCACAATCATCACACAAATACAATTGTCCACAATTATCTAACATCCTCTTACAGATGTAAATGTCCACAATTATCTCACAAATATCTAACATCATCTTAGAGATGTACATGTCCACAATCATCACACAAATATAATTGTCCACAATTATCTAACATCATCTTACAGATGTACATGTCCACAATCATCTCACAAATATAATTGTCCACAATTATCTAACATCATCTTACAGATGTAAATGTCCACAATCATCTCACAAATACACATAAGCCCTCCACAACCTCACACAAATACACACACATACTGTATTTTAATAGGCAAATAGTAAATATTAATTTAAAACCCCACCATCCTGTCTGTAACATGATCTCACCAACAGCCAACACAGGGTTGTAGGTATTCAATAACACATGGATGAACCCCAGGCTCTGGGACCGCTTGATGAAAGGGTGGGTGTGATCACATGGGGCTTGGGGGGGGGGGTTGTGGGTTGGTTGAGGCTGAGGGAGTGTGGTGAGAGGGGTGGGGGAGGTGTGAGAGGGTTGGGTGAGGTGTGAGAGAATCCTGTGAGGCTGGGTCAGTGGCTCCCAATTTAGGGGGGGGGTGGTCAAAGGGGGCTTGGGGGGGGGGGGGTTGTGGGTTGGTTGAGGCTGAGGGAGTGTGGTGAGAGGGGTGGGTGAGGTGTGAGAGGGTTGGGTGAGGTGTGAGAGAATCCTGTGAGGCTGTGTCAGTGGCTCCCAATTTTAGCTGGTTTTAGAAGTACCTAACTTAATATATTATATTTTGTAATATGTTAGGAATGTCCCATAGCAGGACACTAATGAGCAATGTAGTACCCAGTACACACTGTCTTGGTAATTATGAGTTGCAGACTTTTTACAATCAAATGTGTCAATTATTTGTGTCTTGAAACGACCGGGCGAGACATTCGAGCTTTTCCCAATTTAACAAGTCATTCATTTAATTTAAGGTAAGTGTTCACTTATAATGTTAACTTTATTTGCTTATTTGCTGAACTGACAGCCACTATATTTGCTGCACTGACAGCCACAGCATTTGCTGAACTGACAGCCTACAAATGTGTCCTATTGATTTAGCTTATAAAGATGGTCTCAAAACAAAATGAAGTCAAACCTTCTAATTAAGCCTTTTTTTCTAATTGGAATGCTAGTATTATTCTTCATTGAAACATATTACTCTTAGTACCTTTGCCAGTCACATGCTAATGAAGGGTTTCCCAAACTTGGGGCAAAGAAATTGCGGAATAAACTTGGAACAATTTGGTCATTAAATGTGTTTTGAAGCTTCTATCCTCTAGGTTGGCATTAAAAATTAAAGAGCTTCATTTGCTAGCACGTCAAAAGTCATTAATCAAATCCTAATAAACATGGCAAATAAGTGCTCAGGTCTTCATCCTTCTTCACAAACAGGCCCAATTGGGTAAATAGTGTCCAAAAAAATGTACGCATGCATGGCTTTCAACTTTAAATGACTTTCAAACACACATGCTACAATCTCACCTACTTTCACACCAAACAACAATTAACTGCACACATCACAGAATTAAAAACCACAGATCTGGTAAGCCTTGAAAAGTCTAATCTCAGACAGCACATCAATCAGCCGCTACAGCACATCAATCAGCCGCTACAGCACATCAATCAGCCGCTACAGCACATCAATCAGCCGCTACAGCACATCAATCAGCCGCTACAGCACATCAATCAGCCGCTACAGCACTGGCAGAGGAGATCAGGGTCCATCATTCAAATGCCTTCCACATCTGATACAGACAGTAATATTGCACAGCTGGGTCCCAACTTCAAGTTTGAACTATTGGGACCATGGGACTTGTTGCTGAGCAGCTCAACATAGAAACAGAATATTTATTGCAACCAACAGTTGACATGAGGTCAAGGGTCATCTGACAAGCTATCAAACAACTGCGGACAGACCAATCAAATCACAGCTCTGTGACGGTGCTGTGTATGTGTATGGACATACCAATCAAATCACAGCTCTGTGGTGGTGTTGTGTACGGACAGACCAATCAAATCATGGCTCTGTGACGGTGTTGTGTATGGAGAGACCAATCAAATCACAGCTTTGTGACAGTGTCGTGTAACAAGAACATAAATAAATTAATCATCAATGATGAGGATGATAAACGGAAGAGGGGCGAGTCTCAGTTAAAGAAATAGAAGGGATTAGCTCAACAGCTACAGTTGTGGAACAGCACATAAAACAAGAGATAAAAAGCCATGGCATATGCCGGCATTTCAAAACTTGTCATATTAAGTGTTATGTCATATGCCAGCATTGAAAAACTTGTCACATTGAGTGTCACAGGAGGAGAAAGATTCAACATGGAAAGAATGAGACACCGCAAGAAATGATTTGAAGACTTGAGAATGTGAAAGAAAACGATGATGTGGAGACCTCTCGCAGAGAGCGCTTGTTTGTTTGGCCGATATATCTACATTATTTACATGACGCCACTGATGGCGAAGACAATTCTACTCAGACGTCTTGAGACTAACCTTCCACTGGCCATTCTCCAATGCTGGTCAAAGCTTGGTGCAGGTATCAGAGGGCAAAATAATCTGCTCAAGCGGTTCACTTTTAGAGCATAGAATTTTAAACGTCAAGTTATATTTCTTTGATACACTAACAAAAATAGTGATCTTCGTATGGTACTCAGTTTTGTCTTTTCGTTTTTAAGTTTTTTCTTGAAGTTTCGATTCATGTTGCATTAACAAAAATTAAATTAATTTTTTTTAAATTTTCAGTTACCACAGGCCGGCAGTTTGAGGATCACTGGTGCAGACCCTTCCATCATTTTAACCAGGGCCCATCACAAGGTCAAGGCTTTTGTCTACAGACTAGTTTGTTCATCTCGGCCCATCACAAGGTGAAGGCTTTTGTCTACAAACTAGTTTGTTCATCTCGGCCCATCACAAGGTCAAGGCTTTTGTCTACAAACTAGTTTGTTCATCTCGGCCCATCACAAGGTCAAGGCTTTTGTCTACAAACTAGTTTGTTCATCTTGACCTACTAATAGGACATCACCATCAAGTCAGTTGATTTATAACATAATGTTTTATCCTCACTCTACGCCATCATACATTCCTAGAACTCTGTGCTGTTGTTGGCCCACAACCTTGGTCAAGAATTCTGCTACTTATTCAATATGCAAATTTTGTATGCAGGAATTCATTTTTTGCAGCACAAATCTATTGAAGCTATGAAGTGCCTTTTGTTAAGACATCCATTGTCTCAACCGTCTCCGTACATCTGAGGCAATATGTTTAGTCATTCTAAACTCCTGAGCTTATGATGATAAACATCAGATTCGTGTTAGATTACCTGCTGGTGAGACATCCATTTGATCAGTGAGCAGACACATTTTGGTGAGACCCACTTTGATCACAGTGAGAAGACACATTTTGGTGAGACCCCACTTTGATCACAGTGAGAAGACACATTTTGGTGAGACCCCACTTTGATCACAGTGAGAAGAAACATTTTGCTGAGACCCCACTTTGATCACAGCGAGCAGACACATTTTGGTGAGATCCCACTTTGATCACAGTGAGCAGACACATTTTGGTGAGACCCCACTTTGATCACAGCGAGCAGACACATTTTGGTGAGACCCCACTTTGATCACAATGAGAAGACACATTTTGGTGAGACCCCACTTTGATCACAGTGAGCCCACAGTGTATTTTTGAGCAACAACCCTAGTTTATTGAGCACATGCTTCTGGCAGCACACTCCACACATTGATGGCTTTGGTGAGTAATTCTGTGGACATTTCACCAGGCTCGGCCGCCCACCACATCAAATACTGCGGCCCCGCAGATCCCCTATTCATCAAAATAAACTTATTCGTCCTTCATTCAATCAACAAAGAAATAAATGCTAAAAAGAACAATTGAGAGAAAAATAATAAAATAATATCACACGAGTTCAGCTTTTATCCATTTTTTTTTTCATTTCATTGTTGTGCTCGCTATCAAAGTGTCTCACATATCCTTTAGTGTTGGCCACCACTGATTTACACAATCATTTCTTTGCTGGCAACCTCGGTGCCTCACATATCCTTTAGTGTTGGCCACCACTGATTTACACAATCATTTCCTTGCTGGCAACCTCGGTGCGTCACATATTCTTTAGTGTTTCCCACCACTGATTTACACAATCATTTCTTTGCTGGCAACCTCGGTGCGTCACATATCCTTTAGTGTTGGCCACCACTGATTTACACAATCATTTCTTTGCTGGCAACCTCGGTGCGTCACATATCCTTTAGTGTTGGCCACCACTGATTTACACAATTACTTCTTTGCTGGTAACCTCGGTGCCTCACATATCCTTTAGTGTTAGCCACCACTGATTTACACAATCATTTCTTTGCTGGCAACCTCGGTGCGTCATATATCCTTTAGTGTTGGCCACCACTGATTTACGCAATCATTTCTTTGCTGGCAACCTCGGTGCCTCACATATCCTCTAGTGTTGGCCACCACTGATTTACACAATCACTTCTTTGCTGGCAACATTAGTGCCTCACATAAAAAAAAACACTTAGTGTAACATTAATAGTATTAAGAGGAAATAGCAATTCAGTATTTTTTTTTTGTCAATGGATGAATGGCCGAAAATGTAGATTTTTTTTTTTAAAGAAAGAAGGGGGAAAAAAATGTATTTGAAATATTGAAAAACCACTGATTAGTAATGGCATACATGTATTTTCTTGACAAATTTAGAAGTTGATTGATTCAAGTACAAGGACATTGAAAATGGGCCTAGCATCTCAGCCCAGGTCAAGAGAGTTGACAGAAGCCACATTTCCCCTTTAAATATCAACCATATGTATGATATAACAGAGTAACCATGGATTGGCAAATAGATTAAAACACCATCAGGTGCAACAGCTACCAGAGCAGACACTCTCAGGTACAACCAAGACCAGACCAAACACCCTCAGGTACAGTACAACCAAGACCAGACCAAACGCCATCAGGTACAGTACAACCAAGACCAGACCAAACACACTCAGGTACAGTACAACGAAGACCAGACCAAACACCATCAGGTACAACCAAGACCAGACAGACCAAACACAATGACCCAATCGATGGAATATCAAGGCCAGTTTCCAGACTGGCAAAATCTATGGCGATTCTAGAAGATAAAAAAATAAAAAATCTACACAACTAGATTTAAATGTGGTCTTTTATAACAGAGACCTTGATCTACTGACCAACGTGACATCAAAGAATGCCCTACATGTAACATAAACATATAAAATATTGAGCAGTCTGTCTCCATGAATTCAAATAGCTGAATTGAGTAAGTCCAATCATGGCTGATGACCTGTTCTGAGTGTGTGTTTTTGGGACTTTTTGTCAGTCCCATCACTGCCGATAATTTTGTTCTGCCTGTGTAGGCAAGACTTTGCGTCAATCACATTTCTCTACGAAGCTTGCAGGAAACATCCCCGTCTTTCCTGTCCGCTCCTGGGTTCCCTTGTACCAGCCGTCGTCCCGCTTGCGGTGGACATGAATGATGTCCCCCACCTCCAGTGCCAACTCGTGTTCAGTTTGAGGAGGGTACGGGTGCTTGCAGTAATACCTGAAATATTGCAAATGGAGAACTTAAGTGAAAACACACAAACAAACAAAATTAATTTTTTATTTTGCATGTAAAAACTTTCTGTACTTCTTAAGATTTTTTTCCATACACAACTGCACTGTTATTAAAACAAAAATTGTATGGCCATTTCTTCTTCTTCTATATCTTAAGGGCCCAGTATTAAACAGAAACTCGTCCCTCTCCCCCATAGACAGCGACGAGGCCATGACAGGCAATTCAGGCTCATACCAGCAAGAAGCCAGTATAGGAGCTGCTCATTCCTGCCCAAGACAATCAGGGACTGGAACAATCTTTCAAAAGGAACGGTTGAGGCGACAACACTATACACATTTGTGTCTATTGCCTCAAGCCTTCAAACCCCTAGTGCATGATTTCCTCATCAACACCAGTAACAGAAACATTGCAAATCCCATCTACATGCATAGGAGCCAAAATGATCAATAAATTGATCGT
>CAXITT010000030.1:2335840-2397672 GCA_964033795.1 Lymnaea stagnalis
GGGGGGGGGGGGGGAGTTGAAGAAAGAATGGGCTTTAAGAAAATATCCACATGGAAACACAAAAAAACCACAGTAAATATCCAAATAACCCATAAGAATTTAATAGAAATTTGGTAAAATGATATCAGTTTCATGACAGCAATATTTTGATGGGCTAAAAGTGAATCAGTTTTAGGTTACATGATTTTTTTAAATGCACCAAAAAACAAAGAATTATATATATAATTTTTTTTTTTTTTTAACTTTTCTATATTTTGTAAAACATGTTCAACTTCAGCTTGAAATTGTGATCATGTGTTCAATTGCTTTTTTTGGAGAAGGAAGTAATTCCAAGGCCTCCCTTCACTGCATACTATTATTGTAAACATGACTTGGGTGAAATTGTTTTGAACTTTTAAGTGAGGCACCTGTCTTGATGGTTGGTTGACCCGAGCAGGTGTCATAATGCGAGTATAGACACATACTTCTGGTACTTTACTACTAAAGTGAAGCGTCAATCTAAAAATGACACAAGCTTTGACAAGGCCAGAAACAAACTTAAATAAAAAATCACATAATTCTATCATCAAGTCCAAAAGCTCAATAGCCTGATCTTGATTCCTTTGTGAGACATTGAAAATTATTCCGGCCAAGCAACCACTGATCGGACAAAAAAACTTGTAAACCGTGAAGCACAATGTTGCACAGTAATTTTAATAGTGCATAGAATGGAAAAACAAGTCGCTGCTAAAGATGACCAGGACTGTTAATAATACATATTTCTTTAAAAGTACAATCAAGAGTTAAGAACAAGCTCAGCAACTAACCAAAATCAAATGAATCCAATTTAAGATAAGCAGAGGAATGGGTTCAAAGGGAATTGATTTCTAACACATCATGTTATGGCACTCACCTTTCTCGAGGTGCAGGCTTAGGTCTTGGTTTGGCTGGAACCGGGGGAGTAGATGTGGCATCGTAGGATGCTGCCTTCCTGTGGGCACTGGCCACACTGCCATCCACACGCAATGCAAGGCCGGATCCAGCTGAACTTTCCACCGGATAAGACCCTGATCTGTGTAGGAGAAAGCAACCTGCCTGGTCAATGTTTTATTTGAGCAGGAGATAAACTTTAGGCAACTTCTAGTAGAAGCTTAAACTAGACTTAGTGTCACAGCCAATAAACTAAACATTAGTGTCACAGTCCATAAAGTATACATTGGTGTCCCAGTCCATAAACTTGACATTGGTGTCACAGTCCATAAACTAGACATTAGTGTCACAGTCCATAAACTAGACATTAATGTCACAGACCAAAAACTAGACATTAGTGTCACAGTCCATAAACTAGACATCAGTGTCACAGTCCATTAAGTAGACATTAGTGTCACAGTCCATAAACTAGACATCAGTGTCACAGTCCATAAACTTGACATTAGTATCACAGTCCGTGAGCAAACTGCCCGACAACAAATTAATTGGCCACCAACAACTTTATTATTTAAATATGTTTAGTGTTTAAGAGTAATAATCTTTTCAGCACCTGAAAAAAGGCGCCACATTTTCTGCCCCTGGCCTGCTCCCCTACTAGCTGCATCGTTGGGTACATGTGGTCATAATATAGTTATTGCCCTGACAGTGCTCTACAGCTGACACATATTTAAATTTTATTTATATTCAAAACTCATCTTGATCAATGGAATGCATTGCATGTTCTGTATTCTGTCATGGCAAGAAGAACAATTAATTGATTTAAGATACACAAACCAAAATTGTCACATTAATCAATCTAAACCTCTGCTTACACAGAGAACTCAGTATTTACCTTATGTGACTGGTCCCATCAAGGTATGGACTTATTTACCTAATAAATACCCAATATGGCTGGTCCCATCAAGGTATGGACTTATTTACCTAATAAATACCCAATATGGCTGGTCCCATCAAGGTATGGACTTATTTACCTAATAAATACCCAATATGGCTGGTCCCATCAAGGTATGGACTTATTTACCTAATAAATACCCAATATGGCTGGTCCCATCAAGGTATGGACTTATTTACCTAATAAATACCCAATATGGCTGGTCCCATCAAGGTATGGACTTATTTACCTAATAAATACCTAATATGGCTGGTCCCATCAAGGTATGGACTTATTTACCTAATATGACTTATGGTCCCATCAAGGCAGAAGACAGCTAGAGGTGGACTTGGTTCTACAAGTGCTGCTGGCTGTTTAGCTTTCTTACTTTTCCCTGAGAGCAATTTGACCAGACTTTTTTTCTCCTTTTCTTTCTTGTCTTTCTGTGGGAATCAAATGAGCAAAGAGACTGAAGTCAAAGATTGACCATGTACATTTATACAAATTTACTTAATCCGATCCTGTCTGGCTATACCAGGGATTATATATAAATCTTTTACAGGCTACATTCCTGTGTCTTATCACATTATCAAATAATTTTCAACAAAAGATCTGCAAACAAATGTGGATGTTACACACAATGGATACAACAAAAATAAGCCTACAAACTGGAACCAAGAGCAAAGAAAGAAATGACAAAAGAGCCTCATCAACTTAATCAATGACTTATGGGCTTTACGGAGCTAATTATAATTCCTTTATATTGATGGCAACTTCACAGTCCACTTAAACATAAACACTCGCAAAGAATGCATTAAACCGTAAGAAACACACTTTATCTTCATTACTCAAAATTTAACACATTTCCCTTATGGGTCTGAAAAAATTAAATTATCACTTGCTTATGGCAATCGACCTGTGTTCACATTCAGGTGTCAACATTTCACCAACCATCAAAACAGAATTAATTTCTAAATTTCTAAAACAAAATTTACAATTTTGATTTCAAAAATCGTTACTGTGGTAAATCCAAGCCGCATTAGAGCTATCCAACCATCCCACTAAGAGAACCACTGAGCTAGATTCAAGATCTACTTTTTTCAGTTTTTACCCTGTAATAATATTGAGCAAACATTGTGTAGCTGGTTTTGAACACCAGAAATGAAATTGCAGAAATGGAGACATTTGTTAAAACAGAAAATTTTATTTTTTACCTTATTTCTTGAGTGGTTATTCCATACTTAATTTTTGTAATATATATATATGTTTATTTTATCCCCCCCCCCCAAAACACACACACACACAAGGGAAATAACTGTGTAAAACATTTTTTTTAAGCTACCAAATATTAATTAATATAAATGAATTAAGGATAAATCGATCCAGAAATGAATTAGGTTACATAAAAATATAACATTAATGGCAAACAAATAACGAGCACCGACAAAAAAATTATTTTTGGCACCTTTGATGAACACATACTATATATAGACCAGGGGTGCCACTCACTGAAAGCTGTGAACCCTGAAATCCCTTTCTAAAAATTTCTTGAAACCTGAAACTTCATTTACAAACTTTTCAATCCCTGAAACTTAATGAAACTCAAAACTCCTGATTACTGCAATGCGGCGTTTTTGTTGATTAATATAAAAACAAGCATGAAATTATCAACTAAAACATTGAAATACATCACAAATGGACACAATTAAGCAATTAAGGTGTATACATGTAAATATTTATTAAATTTCCTAGCCATTGAAATTTTTCAATTTACTTAGACTTGAAAAGTCAACTTTTGCAATGTGTTATCTGGGCATTTTAGAGCAAACATATGGCTACCAAAAGTGGAAAGCATCTTTTTTTATTTGGAGTAAATTTATGGTCTCTTCTTTGTCATGAAAATGGATAGTTTGAGTCAACATACTTTAGTGTCTATACAATCTCCCTAGTGTAAGAGTTTCATATTTTGACTCATAAATTTAGAGGTTGCAGAAGTGGACACCCAAGATAGGTGATAAAGCTGGTATTATCAGATGATTGACATTTTAAACATTTTCCCCTTGAATAATTGATATCTATATTTCCAGCATAGTATACCAGTGATGACTTGTTCAATCATGATCTGATTGCTGTAGTCATGCCCATCAGTTCTTTAAAGTATCTGTTGGGCATTACATTATTTTATTGAGCCTAGATCCTGAATAGTGAAACAAAATAAAATATATTATCATATTAGATCTATAATTTATACTTAAGGCATACATAATAATAATATAGACTATATTATATCAGTGCTAAACTACGGCAATACAGAGTATTATAAATAATACTAATAATAGTAATAGCAGAATTACCGCTAAGTATACCCAGAGTCAGAGCACAGGAGTGCATAACTAATAAATAAAGACTAACTAAATACAGTTATGTTAGGCTCAATACTGAATGGATAAAATAACTTAATCATTTTAGCCTATTTAAAATTAGAAGGCTTACTCCGTAATTAAATGCAAAGTGAACTTAAGAAGTCTTTAAAAAAAGTTAAACGCTGCCTAGCTCTTCTAATAAAAAAATGCATGTCGCCTGCATACAGTAAAACATAACAAAGTTACAAAGTACGCTAAGCTTAGTCTTGTTAGACAGCGCTTGGACAAGTAGTTTTCTATTTATAATAATGGTTAGCCAACAATTAAAAACTAAATTAAAAAAATATTTACTAAATTTTACACTTTGCTTACCCAAACACTTCAAATATCTCTTGATCGGCGATGTGAACAGAAAAGAAATATTTCTGGTCTATCGAAGTAGTACGGTACTTGAAAATGTAGAGGTCAAAGCTCATGCGCAGGGGAAACCACTAGCGCTCTGGCAACAGAAAGGCTAAAAATAGACGAGATCGGCGATTAACGTCCATTTTCAAGGAATTTTCCCGGTTTTTAGCGAACCCGCTCTCGCTAAATTTAATTAGGCTTTTGTGAATTCTGTTACACGTTGATTGTTAAAAAAAAAAACCCAGACGGAATCCGTATTTGAATAAATTGAACTGGCGAATCCGGAGTGAGAGAATATTAAAACTCGGGAATCCGGGGCTGAAAAATATTTAGCATCACTAATCTGGAATTCTGGGATAACCCGGAAAAGTGACACCCCTGATATAGACGCACCATACTAAAGTACACATAGATTTAAAGTAACCCAGGATTAAAACTTCAGTTTTTTAGATTGAAATCACCAGAATCACCAGCAGTCTTGAGGGATGCGAGATTTCGTTGTTATTTTAAAATAAAAATGAGACAGGTGTGTCGTTTTGCGCCAAGATGCCTTTAGTTGCAACCATCGGGAATGAGCTAAAGAAGATTTATTTTAAGTTGAAGCCGACAATGGCATGCAAGATAGATGAGGTTGGCAAGCTAGGTTGCCTGTCCTATTTTGCTTGATTGTAACAAAGCAATCCAGATACAATATGGAAACAAACCTTTTCTTTTCCTGTGGTTGTAGGTGTGGCAGGCTCTATGCCATGAGCAGCCATGATGACGTTGGGGGGTGTGATGTTGGAGGAGGCTGACATGGTCTGCTGCATGGCCATCCAGCTAGGAGGCGCCCAGAGGGAGTGGGTGGGCGTGGACAAAACTGAGGAAGGGGGAGGAGCGGGTATCAAAGGGTGGGACAGACCCGATGGCGGCGAGAGGGGCGGTACTGGGGGAACATGTTTCGGGGATGTTGAGCTGCCAGGGCTAGAGACTGATCTCAATGGTACATTGTTTAACTGAGATGAGGGGGATCTGGGTTTCTGGCCTGCAAAACAAACAAAACAAGTGTCTTATTTTTGTTCTAAAGACTGCACAATTATTTATGTATTTTTTAAGCATCTTTTTATAAAATGACACAGCTTACCCTTCCTACAAAGATTTTCACTGAAATACAATGCCGTTAGTTACTTCAGGGAATACTTAATGAGTGTAGATGTGGTTTTATTTTGAATATTGCATCATCAAAGTTTGCTTGTTTTTACAAATTGACTCCTACAAGCATGTAAGGATTGGGTTCGATTCCTAATTATAGGCACTTATGTTGTTTTTTTTAAAATCACCTATTAATTTTAGTTTTTGTTATTTCAGTCTTTCCAAGTTATTAAAAGGTATATTAGGCCTTCAATTAAATTTTTAAAATAAATGGATATTATGTAAAAATGTCATACACTAAGAAGAACAACGTTCTATTTCTGTCATTAGATCCGTCACATTTGTTTCATAGCCTATCTTTTTAAGACAAAACTTTTCATATTATGATACACAAGTCACTGTGAGTAGCAAACCAAAATGTTTAAGCACTGACTGGTCACCTGCAAGCTGTTCTCACCTATAGCATTCAGCTTTGCTAACCTAGGCAGAAGGGGAGGGGCAGGTACTGAGCTGGCAGCTGAAGACCTGGAGTCTACTAATGGACTACTGTGAGCTGGAGACAAGGATGTTACTGGGCCTTTGGCTCTAATATTTAACACATTTGGACTAACTGGCTTGAAAGCACTTGAGTGTCTGTAAGACATATATAAGATATAGATATATAGAGAGTTTTTGATGAACAATTAATTTTTTATGTTATGAAATAGACATTATATGGAAATTGTTTTATTATTTAAAAAATATTTTTTTTTTACAAATACATACATGGCATACATAAAAATAGTTAACCATTATCAAATTAATATAAAGGAAAATAAAATGTATATTTCATGTGATCCAAGCATGAAAAAGGGGATTAAAAAAATTGCATATACTTTCACTCACCTAACCATACTGACATAATTGCCAGGAAACACTCCAGCCACCCCTGTTCGTACACAGGCCCCTTTAAACCAGCCATCTTGGCACTTCTCAGCAACGCTGTAGAGCTCTCCCTTGTGGAGCTCCAGTTCATCCTCCTTCTGGGGTTTGTAGTTGTATAGAGCTGAATATCTATAGAAAAAAATAATCTTTAAATACATCATTGAAACTGTTCATGTTCAGGATGAAAAGCAACCAAGTTGACTCAAGAGGGCTAGATACATTTTTATTATTTAACGCTAAGACTTTCAACTAAAATATGAATACACGAACTGTTTCGACAAATACATAAATAAAATAATATGACTGTGTTTGAGCATGCATAATAAATTTTATGAACCTGTGAATCAGCGTGACAGAATGCACTTAAGAAAGACTTTCGTCCAGTTAACAAGCCTATGTACCACAAGGAACATAAGGATGAGCTATTAAAAATGTAAGGCTAACAGTCTGCGTCAACTGTCCCTAGATGTGTACTTACACTGGTGTCATGAGTGAGCCAGGCTGAACATTAGTTGTGGAGTCAGGATTGATATCCTTGATATCATCATTGGGGGATGATGTCTGGAAAGGATGAGGACACGGAAAGGATGAGGACACGTAGGTGAATTCATATATTTTATAGTGCTACAACTGCAAACCACACACAAATCACCAACTCTCTGTTATTGTTGTACAATTCACATGTTTAAGAGAGACAAGAACAATAAACAACATATGAAAACAATAACACAGATAAAAAGCTAAAATGAATTTCTAAGAAAATAATGTCCTAGTTTTGATTAAAATGTGTAGAATTTGTAAATCAGATAAGAGTCCTCAAGAGTTTCCCAAACTGGTGTCCACGGATTGGGACAAGTCTGCAAGCGTTATTCTGTTGGTCGTCACAACATTAATATTTATGGTCAAATAAAAAGAAAATATAATTAATAAATCTGGAACCCTACCCTGGTACAAATTTGAAACATTTTCAACAGCCCGGCAAACTTAAAAGTTTGGGAAAACACTGCTCCATCTCACAGAAAAAAAATGATCATCAAATTATGAGTAAATAGGAATGACTGAAGTTAAAAACTTACATTTCTTGGCATAGTTGAATTGAGCTGACTATCACCAGATATTGAAGATGAGGGTACAGATGATGAAGATGGTGAAAAAGACCTAGTTGCTGCCTCTGAGATTAGCTTGGGACTACTACTGGCAGACTCGGTTAACTCAGCAGAATTTCGGTGGTGAAGGTCAGCTGTTGAGGTCACTTCACCAGAATGTCTGTTTTGAGGGTCACCCATGGAGACCACCTCACCCGTATTTCTGTGATGGGAATCGGTAATGACCACAAGTTCTGGTGAGTGTCTATGTTGCTGGTCACTATTTGTGGCTGCTGTAGCAATGATGGGCGATGATGAGAGGGACACTGCAGTATCGGAATGATGTTTGTTCTGCTGTGAAACTTCTGTCTGTGATATTGAATCAAGAGAAATGGGAACTGGTGATGTTGTGATGGCTGTAGTTGACTGAGACTGGGTAACACTAGTTGATACAACAGTACCATCTTGCACCATTGACGGTGTAGAATTCAGATGTGAGAATGAGTGCACGACTTCAGTAGTACCTGAGTTTGGAGGAATACTGTCTGAGGTACTGGGAGCACTCCTGCCAGAGACCGGGTGAGATCCAGAAGTAGAGGATGGGGGCAGAACTGGTGCCGGATGAGATTTGGTCTGTATATGAATTCTGGCTGCATCATTTAACTGTAGATAAACAGGATGTTAGAAAAGTAATTTTAAAAGCAAAGAAGTGATAAAATATGTCACCACTTTATTTTTGGAGTGTAAACATACAAAATACTAATTTTTAGTGACTTTTCTATAAAAAATGTTTTTCATCTAATTGTGTAAGGTGAATAAGACTTTTAGCCAAAGCAGTTGACTTTCCTTTGACTTACTTAAAGAAATCTTAAACCTTCTTGGGTACAATAAATGTTTCATTCTTTTAATCTACCCAGTAAAGCAGCAGTTTTTAAATATTTTTGAAAGTCCTGCTAAATTTTTAAACGGTGTCATTAAAACTCTGTACCACTGATTATTAAGAATCACAAGAAACAAAAGATACACTTTCAAAGGCCACAAGAACATCTTAACTGACTTTGCTTAACTCTCAAAAGACGGGAGATTGAAAAATCGGTCATATGTGGCGGTGAAAAATCGACCCTTAAATATTAATAAAAATAATATTAAAAGGCGAAAATAAAGATTTACTATTTTGGAATGTTAAATTTCTATTTGGCAAGAAAGAAAAATCGTTTATTTTACTGGTTCTTGAAGAAATCTGGTAGCAACTTGTCCATTCATAAATTTTCCTTTTCGCCATTTACTCATATTTTGCCACAATTCCGGTTCACTGTTACTACACTCTAAAACATTGCTATGGAGTCTGATTCTGATTATAAGCTTGAAATGGACAACTATTCTTACTTAGAGGAATATTTTTGATGAAGATAGCACTTCAGATGTGTCTGATACCGAGAATTCTGTAAATTATCATCATAATAATAGCATCCAAGGTTTGTTTACTTTTTTCATTCATACTCAACTCACGCATACTGTGATACTTCTTAGCACTATTATTAGCCCTAACATTAGTTTTATTCAAGTTCCAGTAGCATAAAATTCTTAAAAAGATTAAGTTATTTACTTGTTTGAAACTAATTTGTAGTTATACAATTATTTTAATATTATTACGTTTCAGTTAGCAAAATGTAAACAATGGTTCTCAAGGCCAAGGCTATTATTACACTGTAACAATCAGCTGTGTTCCCTTTTCAATGAAAACTTGAAGTAAAAGTAATTTAGGCAGATTGTTTAATATTTTGAATTCTTTTTATTAAATTGTAATTTTTTTATTTTAGCTAAACTAATTTTTTTTTAAAATATTTTGACAGCATCTATGCTATGAAGGGAATATGTCAAACATACTGGTAGTCAATACAATGGGTTATGATGACAAAAGACTGTGGGACTCTTTGCTGCATTTAGACCAGAGGTGAAAAGCACTATTGCTTCCTGATGTTATAACAAGAGAGGATATAAGGAGATTTTAAAAGCAAATTGACATTTTCAACCTCTACTTTACTACAGATTTGGTTGGTTATTAGTAAGCCTTGTGCGCAGGACAATGGACCGCAGAACTTTTGTGTTTTCAAAAATTGGTACCATTATAACATCATTGAAGGGGAGTTTTATCTACTAAGTGGATTTATTATGAATGCAGGACTTATCAAGCTCTTAATTTTACAAGAAATGTCCAGGAAATCCTTTTATGATGGACAATGAGCAAGGCCATTAGTACTAAGGACATATTCAAGGCTATATTGAGTTTCCTAAAAGTTTCTGATACTGAAAATAAAGGAAACATGCTGTGTACAATTGGGAGACACTTCTGTATCTCAATGCAAAATACAATCAACTGTATCAGCATCAAGAAAATGTAGCAATTAATGAACAATTTAGGGAACAATTGACATATTTGATGATGAACCTGATACTGTAAAGCCCGAAATCTTTACATCGTGCGCCACAACATGACAATAACAAAAAATGTAATTTGTGGGTTACCAAAACAGGGTAAAATGGTCAGAGCATATGTCAAAGGCTTTCTTTTTGATACATTTGTATGTTTTAATAAATAAAGAAATTATTTTCAAGAGTTTTTATGCATGGTCTTGGCGAAGGATTATATCCTTTGATCGGTATATCAGGGATGCATAAAAAAATGTATTTATTAAAATGTGCCTTTTTTTCTTAACTTTTCTTCTCAAATAATACTTACTAATAACCCTCTAAAGGATAATATGATGCAGTATATGTTTTCCTTTGAAAAAAAAATTATTATAATTTTTTGAAAATAATTTTGACTTTTTGAGCAATATTTCCTTGAATGATCTGTTGCTTACAAATAGTCATAACTTTTTTATTTATGAGTCTATTCTTTTGAAATTTGAATATGTTTTATAGTATTGAACACATTCTAATAAAACATCAATTTTATTGATTTAATTGGAAACACTTTTTTTTTTCTTCCTTCTTTGTAAAACTGTGATGTTATGTTTTTGTCGACTTAAAAAAATAATTTTTTTGCCCAAAAATAATAAAACATCAATTTTAGCAAGGATATTTTGAACAAACACCAAGTATCAATTAAAGAGCATCCAATTACCTTTAAAACGATATATAATACTTGGAGGTAGATACAAAATTACAGTCATGAGACACTTTGAAGAATAAGATATATTCAAGGTCATTAAAAAATGGAAAAATCTATAGTCTTTTGAGAGTTAAGCATAAATAATTAACAATGGTTTGTGCAGGGTTGGGCAGCAACGGGCCGCATGGAAATTATTATTTTTATCGGGATGCATGATAATTTTTAACATACATCATTTAAGAAGTGCTTTGAATATTCACTCCGATTCACGTTCCAAAAAAAACAGCAGATTAATTTTTTAATTTGCTGTGAATGTTAGCATTATATTTTGAAAATTTTCTCACTGTGATTTATTATTTTCAAATACTTGTAAAGATAATTATTCATAATTTGTACATTTTAAGATAACTAATCCAGTTCCTGGAAAGTTTGTGAGCTGCATTAACTGTTTCAGCAGGTCGGATAAATGATAATTTTATGAATGTTTAGTGAAAATCCCATTCATCCTCCAATCATATATTTATTAAAACAAATCATTTCAACCTTCCTGACAGCCCACTCACCTCAACGAAAGTAACTGGAAAAATGCCTATCTTGTCTCCTTTTCTACCTTCTAGCCAGTTTTCATCCACTCTTCGTATAACTGTCAGAAGTTCATCCTGTTAATAAACATATTTGGTAATTACTTATTCTGGAACACTTAGTAATACAAAAAAGCCTGATGAGAATTTCAACTTTGAAATCCTATTTCTATTTCTTTTAAATAATACAAAAAATGACATAAAAACATTTACGGCTGTTACGTCCAATGTTGTGTTTGTAATAAATAAGATATATGAAGAAATGGGAGTGCATGAAATTTTAATGGTTTAAGACGTTATACACAAAATATAGCAAAGGAATGCTCAGGAAGGTTTTCAATGCCAATACTAATAGAAAGGAAAATAATAATGATAGAGTGCAGGGGTGAAATTCCTTTAGAGAGAACTAGATTAAATCATTTAATACCGAGAGTCCATAAATAATTTTTCTAATTCTCAGGGCAGAGGAAAATAGCTTAGATACATTTTTCACAGTTACAATACATCAAAGTATATGGCTGAAAATTTTACGTTATTTATGTGAATAATAAAGTTGTCATGATCAAACAATAAAATTTGAGTTCTATGATGAATTCTAAAGCATGTGACCAAAAAATGTTGAAGAAGTTAATAACTTAGAATTTATTTTAATTTAAATTTTTTTTTAAATGTTCTGAATGTTTAAAAAAAATACCTTTTTAAATGAAAGACAGTCTTTCTCAGCCTCATCTTTGAGGTCAAAATCATAAAGTGCACGGCACTGGGGTATCTGATGAGGTATTGGTACTAAAACCTGGAAATAAAATCATTTAAAGAATAAAGCAATAAAATAATAAGTGTACATAAAATTCATTAAATGAAGAGAAAGAAATGTGTAAATTGTGAAGCAATTAATCTGTACAAGTAGAGTGTCTGTTGTTTTGTTAATGTTAAGACAATAGGCCAAAGTGCATGTGGGGGAAGTAGACAATTTTTATACAGAAAGTAGTATACTTATATAAGCTTACAGTAAATTTACCTGAACAAAGTTAGCCGGGAAGAAACCAATCCGACCAGCAAGTTCCCCTTGATACCAATTCTCATCTATTTGTCTCCTCAAAATGACAATATCACCTTTTTCAAGTGGAAGATCACTGAATTGAAGGAAACACAAATTTTTTCCGGGTACATCATAAACATATTGAATCTCATCATATAAAGGTGTTATTTTCCACTTTTATGATCAAAGAGATTCTCTTTAATTTTTTTTTACTATTTTAGGGAAAAACTTCAAAAATGAAATATGTCCCCGTTAAAACATTTTTTTTTTTTAAAGAAAGGTTGCTATGTCCTTAAATGTTCATGATAAAATAAGAAAAAACATTTAGTTAGAGTTTTGTTTATAAAGTTTAGATGCCAGATCTCTTTTATAATTTTGTTTGAGAACTTACTCCTTTTCAGATGATTCATATTTGTAAAGCGCTTCTGCACATGGTTGAGTACCCTGCAATGACAAAAAAAAATGTCTTGAAACAAACAAGCATAAAACGAGATGGGCTGCTTTGAAAGATAAGGGGAAAAAAAAACAAAAAAAACTGATAAATAACCAGAACTTTAATCAACAAAGTCAATAATTAAAATTTCATTAGAAGATTGTAAAAAGTTCCAACCTGTCTTAATAGCAAAGCAGCTGTTTCATGGCATCGATGCAGTGGACTTGATGTAATCCCTTTGGATGGGCTGGAGCCAGAAACGCCATGCCTACTTCCACCATATCGACCTCCTTTTGTTTTTAACCCCTCTAATATCCGCACCACCAAGATATTAGTGGGTAAATCAGCCACACGCACTGTCACTAGAGCTCTGCATTCTGGACATCTAAGTTCTTTGTGTGTAAGCACAATCTCATCCAAGCACTGTCTGCAAAATGTATGTTGGCAAGGGAGAACTTTGCAGCTTTGATCAAACCGCTCCAAACACACTGAGCATTCTAGTAGCTCATTTATTTGCTTTTCATCCATTTATGTTGGCCCATCAAGTAACCATGTTAAATTCATTTCATAAGGCAAACAAAATCATAGGAGAGTCATTCATATAACTCATTTGTGATGATATTTCTCTGCGGTGAATAAACTGGTCTCTAATTTAAAAGTATTGGCTTCTTTTAAAATTGCAGTGGTCATTTTCTGAAATAAAAAAATTGAGTCTTTTTAATACTTTTACTGACTCAACATAGATCTAATTACATATTCAACAGTAGATATGCATGCAGAATGTGGATATGAACATAAAAAAATTCATAGTTCTTTAAATGGTTTAAATAGCATTAGCATCCTTGCATTATAAAATAGAGATAATTGTACAAAAAAAAACAATCTTCATGTATGTTAAGGGGCCATCTAAAAATTTAGTCACACATGTAAGGGTGGCGGGGGATTTCAACATATTTGTCACCATTCTATGAAGTATGATTCTTTTGCTGCCCTCTTGGATACTACTTTTCAGCTACGGCTAAGTCAACTAAGTGTTAGTGTTATTTTCATTTAATTCTGTCCCTTTTGTTTGTTCGCTGATGAAGGCTTATACTTATGGTTGACACCTTCGTTGTTTTGTTGCGTTCCTTTTTTTTTTCCAGGTTTCCCATACTTTGTTTCACTCATTTCCTTTTTGCTACCTGATACTCACTGACTGCAGTCTCTTCCCCTTATAATTAGCTTAACTTAACTGCATCAGTGCCATTAGCACTGTTAGCCAGTAGACTTTGACTCTGAGTAGACCTGGACAAGATTAATTCAAATTAAATAGTCTGTAGTGTCTAGAACCCCTAAGTAAGTAACGTATGGACTTTTGTGTGTAGATTTTATGTTTAGGCCTAATTTAGACTAGTAAATACTCATTACTCTGAACTGTTTTTGAGTCTTGACTCTGAGTACTAACTTAAGTAAGCCTGATCGTAGTTGTCATAAGTTGTAAACTTAACGTAATTTTAAAATTGAAAATGTTATTAAAATCTAAAATGCAGTCAAACGTAGAGTACATTAAACTTTTTAGAATAAGAATTACATGTTTACCAAATAACATTAATTTTCTTACGTTAATTTTTTACAATGAATAATATAAATAGACCTAAGCTAATATAGTATTTACCTTATAACTTTCTTAAGCGATATGAATAGGAAGAAATTCAGCATCCACCATCTTTGGTCAGATTTAAGAGTATTTTAAATCATTTTACAGACCTATGATGAAAATTATAAGGATATTTTGTACTGTTTTTTTCACCATGCAGTTCCTTTTATCAAAAACATAGTAAATGTATGAAACAAAAAAATATTTTATTAAAATTTGTCATTATGATTGAAGAGTTATCAAAATAATTACGGATATATCTATAAACTGTTATTCGTTTAAGATTTAAGCCAAAGTGGCAATTTATACTAACTAAAGGGCCAGTACCTGTTAACATTTTTACCATATCAATTTTAATTCACTAGACCAGAATAGAAGGCCACTTTTAAAATTTTTAAATTCTTGTTATATTTATGTGGTGGGGTGTAATCAGAAAGGGATGTAGGTTGAGAGATTTTCAAAAGGCGGGGGGGGGGGGGGGGGGGATAAAAGGGGCAAAGGGGGGGGGGGGGGGGGGGGTGCATTAAATGGGCAAATGGGGGTAAATTGTTAAAAGGTTTAGAATCTAGAAATCTCGCCCCGGCCGGTTTGAATTTGCGATAAATTAATTTTTGTAGTTTATATAATGTCTAAATAATACGATACTATTTGATACTTTCGTAGTCGTAAAGAGCAGGCCTGCACAACAAGCGGGCTGCATGTGGCCCGCCAGCACCCACTTGGCGGCCCGTAAAGTAACGAATTATTATTTATTATTATTATTTTCTTAATAGCTTTCCACCCTGTCCTATCATTTTTCGGCCCGCGCAAGCTTTTCATAAAATATTATGGCCCGCATAAGTTTTTCATAAAGAATTACGGTCCGCCTTACATTATGAATTGTGCCGGCCTTGTAAAGAGTGTTAATATCAGTACGTGGTGATTGACACTGACTTGGTAATAAATTCCATATTATTTAGATAAATAAAATTCTATGTATGAAGACTGTTAAGTTCTAAGCATTTATTGCGCAACGTGCGTTTATTTAAGAATAACTCCACATGTAAATCTGAGGCCTCTTAGTCTTACTCTTTGAATTTAAGGGCGTAGTTAGAGTGAGTGCCCCCCGGGCTGATCGCCCCTTCCTCCCCAACCCCTCTTTACGCTAGTGGGCCAGGGCATCAAATTTCTTTCACCTTCCCCTTGATAAACAGGAAAAACTTATTTTTGGGGGTGTGGCTGAAAATTTGACAGAATGTTTTGTCATCGGCATCGAGTCTATGTGTCAATTTTCATTCAGCTCGATAGGTTGACGGGAAGTGTGTAAATTAGCCATCCGGAGAATTTGCCAGCCAGCCAGTCCACGAACAAAAGTGAATTTAATATAAAGGATTGATTTTTTTTTCTAATCATGGATTTTCACTGATTTTTAGGTGACAGGTAATGTCCAAAATCACCACCCCCCCCCCACACACACACACTTTTTTTTCCCTCCCGCACTGTGTACTTAATTAATGGATGGACCCATATCATACTGATTATTAAGTTTAAAAATAGTGACTCTTCGCTCTTTATATTGGTTATAATACTCCCTGTTTATTTTCGTATGCGCCAGCGGACGTCACCCCCCCCCCCCGGCCAAGCCCCATTGGGTCAAGTGCAACCAAGGGGGAGTGGGGGGGGGGAAAATNATTTAATAATTTGATTACACTTGAGGGGAGTAGAGAGAGAAATATTTCTTCTCCGGACACTTTCTAGTTGAGTGAGAAGAAATTACAGTGGGTCCTTGCATAAAGAATGCATAAAGAACCAGTGCTTTTTTTTGTGCCGGTACGCACCGGTACGGCGTACCGGCACCTTTTTCAATGTGGGGAAAAAATTATTACTTTTCATGTATTTTAACGTTTATTATTAATTAATATGGTATACTAATAAAGTAATAATAAAACAATTTAAGTTGGTTAATTATAAAATAAAATTGTTTTAGACATTTAGTATCTTTGCAGTTGTGATTTAGCTTGCATCGAGGTGCGAACTGGTAGTTAAAAGTTAGGCAATCCATCACTGAGTACCGGCACCTATTTTTTTAAAAAAAAAAAAAAAAGCACTGCTAAAAAGCATATACGATTGCAACTGTTGGAGGATTTTAACCTTTCGTCCATGCTCATTCGAGGAATACACATTTTTTTTTTTTTGGTTTAAATGTCTTTGATTATTTGTGTTATTACAGTTATTCTTCGCAAAAATCAGACATTTCAATGACCTGCATTACTTAGTCATTACTGTGAATTAAAATTCAGCTCACACGTTCACAATGATGGACGATTCTTAGCATTGTGTTTTAATTCATTGCAATAACATTGAAATTTTTAAGCGCAAGGTCTGAGACCAGCCTTTTAAAAACAAATCTGCCTTTCTTTCTTTGAAATAAAAAGAACTCCATTTCAGCGAAATATGGGGGCGGTCCTGAATTGCATTAATTTCTAGTCTCCGTCAAACTTAGAGATGCAAGATGATTTTTATGGCAGTACTTGGTATAATTTTCATTTGTATTCAATTTATGTTCAAATATATGCTAAAACTTTATGTTTCATTTCGAAATTATCTTCCAACTTTATTCTAAGTATGCTTAAAATTTTGTTTCGATCGGGGGGGGGGGGGGGGGGGGGGGGGGAGGGTGAAATAGTGGGCATAAAGGGGTGAATGCCACACAAAAATTTAGAACCACTGATTTAGACTGCACATCAAAACATTTGCTTCACTACTAATCCAGAGTGTTTACTATAGCTTATGTGTGTTACAAAATTATTGTTAATCTAGATCATCCTGTGTTTGTGTAATTTTTCTTGTTAGACTACTGACCAATTTTTTGTGGATAAATACGCGTTTTTTAAAATTAAATTTATACATTTGTAAAATGAATGAAAATGAAGATTTCATTTCTTGAATACTCTAATCTTTTTTTCAATTGAGCGGTCACAAAATATAATTTTGTTTAATTTAATTAAAAAAGGTTTAGTATAATAAACAAATTGAGCATCCATAGCATTATACACTTCAGGCCTAATGAAGTGCATTGTTAAGTGACCATATTCAGTTACAACAGGGGTTATGAGAACCAGTTCCATGCATTCATACTTTCTTGGAATAAAAGAAAATAAAGATTGCATGCATGGAAAATTTTTATTTTATTTCTCACTCAAAAGAAAATTTTCCAAATATTTTTTTTTCAATAGCAACATTTGATCACAAAACACAGTAACCAACCAATGAGAAATTAGTTAAAAGTTAACATGAATCTATGAAAATTCATGGTCACAGAAAGAAATCCCTGACAAATGGAAATCAGTTGTCTAAAAATCAGGTCAAACTGTGCACCACTGCCTAGAAAATGAACCAAGAAGTCTAAATCTAAAGACGATAATCATCATTTAAATTAATGTATGCATACTAGAATCAAAAACACAAGCTTTAATGGGAAAGTGTTTTGGTTATATATATATATTTTTTTTTCTTTTTTTTAAATTGGATTTTCATTTAAAACATGGTTAGTTAGTTTAAGTAATGTGCATTGACATTCATTCTTCCACTGATTGCACACAAGCTTTTTTTTATACAGAAGAGAAGATGATTAATTAAAATATTACGTCAATAACTCAAGAGATTAATCTCAACAATTTAAATCATGATAAATAAGGATACAAATTATATCAGACAAATGTTAATGTGGTGTTTGGCTTTATCAATGTCCCAAAATACAATAAAGTTATAAGATTAAGGCCTTAAAATAAGATGTAAGAAGATACCAATGTTTTTGCATTCAATAATTGTAACTGAAAATGAGCTTACTGCACTAACTATATACATGATTAGCTGTGCCATCTGTATCAATCTCCACTGGGTACTTTGCAAGGGCCAGCAAATGAGCAACTATGACAATCTGCAATTAAAATGTGCATTTACCATAACCAAGATTTACAGAGTTGGGGAAAGAAAGGGTTTGAGGGGAGACTAGGGGGTCTCAGTAATAACTGTGTATTGTATGCTATATGTTTGATTGGAAGACATAAGGAAGGAAGAAAACTCCTGTTCAACTGTGGAATAGCCATTTTTGTAAAGTGAACAAAATAACTGCAAATTATATAGAACAATGGTTAAATTAAAATATGTTCATATAAAAAAAAAATTCATTTAAATATTGAGTGCTTTTCCAACTCACTCTCCTTTTAAATAGCTTTGTTTGACACCTCATATATTTGAATACTTTCTTTCGACTAATTAAAGAAAAAATCCATCATTTGCATTCAATCATGGACCTGAAAAAAACCCCCACAATATATGCAGTATAAATATGTTCCTGTTGAAACGGATACAAGTTTCTATGTTAACTCTACATTTACAGAGTAGAAGATCATCCCTTTAAGATTGCATTTACTTACATAAGTGTATATACACTGAAACATTTGTACAAGAGGATGGGTAAAAAAAAAACGAAAATAGGAATATAGAAAGAAGAGGGTTTCACTGAACTTGTGACCGATACTATAAAAAAAATCTATGCCATTTCAATCAAGATGCATTTAATACAAAACAACAATTGTACAGTCTTGGGAAATGTATGGTAATTTAGAAATGTTTGGGAAAAGGAGAATATCCAAGAGAGCAGATGGGATAAGTCTCATAAAAGAGAAGTATGGGTCAAAGAGCCAAATTTTTTAAGATCCAATCCACAATCACAAGACCTAATGGAACATTGCTATATCAGTAACAATACAATTAAAGGGAGAGAAACAATCTTAGTCTGACTTTTATTGTTGTTTTTTTCTCCAAATTAGTATTAGTTAAATTTTACAGTAAAAAAATTAATTATAATTTTAAAATAAATACGATTGAAAGATTCTTTAATGAAAAAAGTTTATTGAGGCAATTTGTTTGTAAAATTAAGGAAGATTTTTCAATGAATGAAGACTATTGACAAGTTAAACTCACCTGCTGAACAAAAAATTCATGGATGTCATTTCATTGTTTCAGACTTCCAACAAAATACAAACAAGAGCATTATTAATGTAGTTTAGTGCTATCACAACCAAGCAGGTGTCAACAGATCCATATAATTAGTGCATATAATCATCCCTGCCATGAATTCTGATTTCAAAGGGAGTTGTCAGTAGATTGGAACAGACATTTTGTTCTTGTGATGGTGGACAACACAAACACTGACCAATGACATCAGAGGGGTTGTTATCCATTACAAAAAAACATTGGCCTTTGACATCATAAAGAAGTAACAAAATGAAAGATGATAAACAAAACTACATTATTTTGTCAAGATTAATTACTTGCGGGAGAACTTTTTAAAGCCAGACACTGGCCTGGTGGTTAGACCCATGGCCAAAATTTTTTGTTTGTTTGTTCTTGTTAAGACTTAAGATCAAAGGAATAGGAATAAAATAGTTCTCAAGAAGAAATGAAAAAATTAGTTAAAAAAAAAACAATAGAACTTCAACAGTAAACATAGTAAATATAAAAATAATCATCCATCTTTCTCTTCAATAAAGGATTAACCAAATTAATAACAAGAAAGGAGCGTTCTGTTAGAATTCAAAAAAAAAATGCATATAACTGAAGTTTGAATTATGTAAACAGAAAGCACAGTGATGCTGTTTACTATTTTTATGATTATATAATACATAGAAGATGATCATCAGGCATAGCTTGTAATCTGTGAAAATAAATGTGTCACAAAAGAATTTGGTATATCACAAAGCTCCTATAATATAAAATATATATGTACAACAGTGCATCCTTGATGCAGAGCTTGCTGTTGGTGGAAAACAGGAAAGCATCACCCCAGAAAAAACAAAACAAAGGGAGATTAGTAATTATATTCCAGGTCATTTCCCTTGAAGAGAAAAAAAAAGTACAGAGGCAATCTGTTAAATGTGAAAGGCTTTTAAAAAAATGTATATTTATTTACTAAATACATTTTTTTTACTTCAGCTTTCTGTAGATGGATCCATACCAATCCTATTTAATAAACATATTATTGTTGGATAAGAAAAAAAGTTTCCTCATGGTAATCTTGATAACCTATATTAAAGTTTATTTAAATTTCTAGGAATCAAATCCTAATTCAGCTACACTATAAGGTAAGATAAGAAAGATTTAATCTTTAAATACCTTGCATTAAATATAATTTCAATAGTAATATGTATACAGTGTAAATTTACCCTCAAGAGGGCTTGCCAGGTCATATGGTCTCTGCTTGGTTAACATTTTTACAATTACAATTTTTTTTTTTAAATGCCTTTTCACATTTATTTTGTATGTAAATATATTTTTGTGGAAATCTTCCTTTTTTTCTGATTAAATCTTACCACACCACTCTCAAATCAATTCTGATAGTTTAATAACTACGGACTCATTTTTGAAAGCTGAAAAGCACAAAAGTAAAAAGGATTACTATTTTTTTAATTTTTTTGTAGTAGTAATATGAATATATTCACACATTTTTGCAACTACTTTTCAGAGGGTGATTTCTAATGTTCTTAGTGCTTGCTCCATTTTGGTAATATAAGTAGGTGGGCATAAAGATTAACTTATAAATCTCCTATGTATAAAACATCTTGTTTTCCATCAACAGATTTATTGCTTATTGCCTTCCATAAGTGAGCACATTGTTAACAGTCAGTTCGGAACAGGTTGAAGTTAGATGTGAAAATTAAATAATCAAAGTTAAGTAACAAACAAATACATCTTAAAATGGAATTCCCTTCCTTGAATTTCAAAACGTGCCCATTCAAATTTTCTACTGACTTGATTTTGTTGACGTAAACTGTTTATAATCGACACCTCAAAATTAATCTCTTCACATTTTTAATGAATATTTTATTTATTTTACAGGTCATTTCTTCCTGTTTGAAGTTAATGCAAAACTGTGACTCAATAAAAATACAGCTATGTTCTGAGAATTGGGTTGGGGGGGGGGGGGGGGGGGGCAGACATCTGGGTAGTTATAATCCAAAGGTTCTAAATTTTGTAAGGCATGACACCTTTTCATTGTACAAATAGTAAGCGACTCCTCACCCCTTCTATAATAATTTCTTTTTTGCTGTCATCCACGCCAATTTAAATGTACTATTTAAAAAAATCCCAACCGTGCCAACTTGATGAAGTATTTCTTTACACCCACAAGAAAAGGAAACTTTGATCTCAAACAAATAGAGCCAATATGAGGGAAATCATGACAGATAACACAACATTGCCGACAAATATTAAGATCAAATCAACCAAGAATGGCTAATATGTCAAATTTATATCAACAACATGACACTTAGCTCCACTCTATACTACCATTTGTCCACTGTCTTTAAATATTATCTAAATTCCAAGACGTAACTCCTCCTACTCTAATTACACTGTCTTGGATATTTTCAAATGTTTAAAAGTAAATATGACAGCTCAAAAATGCAGTTTTCAACATTATAATACTGTGGGGAATAATTTACTTTCTCAGGGATACACATAATTCTCCTTAGTATTTGTGGCCATCTTGGAACAGTGCTGATTTTAACATCACTGAAATGATAAAAGTCTGGGAAGATACATCTCACTCTAAATAACATGAAAGACACAAAGAACAGCCACTTTTGCCTTCAAATAAAATTAAAAGCAACCAAATGGTGTTAATAGAGTGAAGTGCCAAATTACAAGTTCTGATATGAAACAAAAAAAAAAAAAATTTACACATCAAAATCCTAACATCATGGAAGTATGACCAGGGTCTCTGCCCCAGGGAAGCAATAATTAAGTGGCTTTAGGCTAGGGTTCTTTCCAAAAGGGCCAGAAATGTGGTTAAATGTGTTCAATGTTCTAACCCCACCATATGCTCTTAGAAATCTAACATCATTGTACCAAACTAACTTAAATTTTGCAGATTAAACATTATAGCCTCAACACAAACACGTTAAATAAAAATAAGCAACAAACATGTTAATATTTATATATATATATATATATATATTGAGCCACCAGAGTAACAGATTCAGCATTCAATACACATTGTTGCAAATGCATGTTGTCTGACAGGATGGAATCTTGTTGCTTGTAATGAACAAATACCTCTAACTGCATCCAGAAGGGATTGCTTCAAACAAGAAGTCCAACCTAAGTTCAAATAATACTGAAACAACGCACTAGAACAGATCTGGAAAGAGCTGAGAACAATCCGATCTATGCAGAAGCAAAAAAAAAAAATACTGCGGTAAAAAAAAAAAAAAAAATAAAGAAAAAAAAAAAAAAAAAAAAAAAAAAAAAAAAAAAAAACAAATAATACTGAAACAACGCACTAGAACAGATCTGGAAAGAGCTGAGAACAATCCGATCTATGCAGAAGCAAAAAAAAAAAATACTGCGGTGATACAAAAAAAAAAAATCAAGGAACAGAAATATGAGGAAATAAAACAAAATACAAAAATATTTAAGACTAATCCAAGTCAAAACATAATACATTAGATACAATTTTATCTTGTAATTTTAATTGAAATCATTAGCGCAATGCAAAAAAAAAAAAAAGTAAAAAAGTAAGTCATTTTTACAGAATAAATTTGTGTAAAGTACGACTCTTTTAAAGGATATTTTTATCTAAAAAAATTAAATTAATTCCATTTTCCTTTTGATGTAAACAAATGTTTTTGTTTTCAAATCTCACAAATTTTCTTTTGGCTTATGGAAGAAAGTTTAGTTTCTACACAGAAGCAAATAACTTCTTGCTTCAAAAAAAAAAAAAATGTTCACTATAACTATACGTATAGATAGACAAAGTCTCCAATCTTTAGACCCTGTTAAGACATGTATACGATATAAACAATCCCTCTTAATGTGAGTTCAATGACTCCCATCTATGCATTCCATCAACTGGGCTTCTGATGCATCTCAGTGAGCAAACAATCATCATACACATTCACCACTCACCAGGTCAAAGTTCAAAAGTGAAAAAAAACACCTGTTCATATGACATGATTGCAGAGTGGCTAATGTTCACTTTGAATCAAGTAGATAAAACATGCCAATGGCTTACTAAGGGTCACAAAGGTTAAAAACAAGAGATTAAAAAAAACACATTCCACATGAGAGAAGCCATGTAGTGCAGCCTTCAGTGACAGGAGCTTACTCTATAAAACCTTGCATATCTTTTAAAAAAAAATATTTTTTTAAAAAGATGAAACAGATGACAATGATATTTTGATGTCAAAAGGAGATTGGGAAATAGTTGAATCACCTGTAATGTATGTTTCACTAGGCAGCCAGGGTGAGGATGAATAAAATAAAAGATTTCTAGTGAGTGGATGGCAGGCTAATTTTTAGGTTTAAAAAATTCCTTTTCACCTCTGAGCATTATTTATAAGAAACTGACAGGTGGAAAAAAACAATTAACCTCATACATAAACCATACCTTCCTACAATTAAATGTTAGAATTTGTTGGTAATTAATGGGAAAATGCTTTGAACACAAGACTATGATCAATTCAAAATTTAAATATGATTCCATTCAACAGGTTAATGAGTGGCTCAGAGAACAAAAAGCAATGTATAATATATCTTATATTATACATTTTCATCCTACATAGTTTGATAACTCTTGCTCTCATGGACTGAAAACACTTCAGTGCCTAGTGGTGAACATGAGAGAGAGAGAGAGAGAGAGAGAGAGAGAGAGAGAGAGAGAGAGAGATAGTACAGGATATTGTCAGAGTCATTAGTATTATAAAGAATCTGTTTGAAAACATTATATATGCTTTGCCCAATCAGTGGTTTTTATATGTCAGCACAATTAAGAGAAAACTGAACACACAAACAAATGAGACCCTGTTGTCTGCTTAGTTCCTGCCTACTCAATTTAAACGAGGCTGAGGCCACCGACAGGCCTAAATCATAAGCTTGGTTAGCACACAGGCAACTGTTGTCTGCCGAGTACAAAACTTTTGTCTTATCATTTACTCATTATGTACACACAAAGCGACTGGCTTCACTTGCTCACAGGATAAGTCATGACAAGTCAAGGAGGAAGGAACTAACAAGATGTGAGACTCCCTGCTTCATGTGGTCTGTATGTGATGTTGCAAGCATTTCCATTTGACTTAAAACAATTGTGACTGCAATAACGAAAAATAGGACCAGAGTTGGACACCATTGTTTGTATATAAAATAAATCAAGAAATATCAGGAGGAACAACTTCCCCCAGAACTAATCACAATGTGAAGGTCATAAATTATTTGAATTCAAAGCCTGCATGATAATCTCGGAGGTGAGGGGCCGGCCCCGCCCGACTTGGCCGTGCACACTTCCTGACCAGGTCATCATAGGTGCCCCCATGAAGGAAACAAACCAGGACCACAGTCATGTTATCACAGCCGAGGCCCCCTGCCTGGCAGTCGGGTGCAAGACAGCGGGTCATCAATTCTTCACAAATCTGAAACAAGATGTGGACAACAATGATAAATTAGGTATAAATGTATGCTTTTTAAACAGCTGGTCCACAGAAAATTACAAATGTGTGTTTTGATATGATTTTTTTTATATGCTTTCCTCTATGAACAATTTTCAAATCAAGAGATAGTTTACAGCTGGAAGTACAAATATAACATAAGATAATTAGCAAATTAAGTTAAATATACTCTAGATCAGGGGTCTCCAAACTTTTCAGCCCGAGGGCCGCATTAACTATCAAACAGCAGTTCGGGGGCCGACAACATACTTGAGGTCCGAATAAAAAAAAATATCAAAACATGGACGTTGTTTTTAATTATTTATGTAATATTATTTCATTCAGTTATTATTTAATTACATATTGATACACGACACATGAACACCTGTATTAGTGGGAATGGTGAAATTGTTTCCTGGATGCCAAAATAGCAGTGCTCAGCAGACATTTCTGGTTTTAGATTTGATGTCCCTAACATCAACAGTGAACTGAGATTATGATCGGACAAATTTGCTCTCAAATTGTTCTCCACGTATTTCGTTCTAGAAAATGTTTGTTCACACAGGTATGTTATTCCGAAGATTGAAAGATACCTTAATGCAAAAATCTTGAAATTAGGAAAGTCTTCCGTGGGCAAAACTGGTAAAAAACCCACCAGTTCTTCTATGAACTTGTCCCTAAGGAGGTCATTTGCTTGTAACTCAATGACATCCAGGTGCAGTTCATCTGGGCGACTGGCCACATCTGTTTCAAATGGGTTTTGAAAAAGTCTCACTTCTTCTGCCTTTAAATCCAAGCCAGAAAACCACGGCTGACACTGCAGATAGGCGTCTTTTCATGGTCTCGCAGGCAAATGACGTGGGGAACTCCACTGTTGCGTCAGCCATGAAGACCATCCACGGCTGAACGTGCGTCAAGTTGTTGTTCCAAAAAACAAGACGAATTCGGATCTGAAGGCCTTTAGGTGGGTGTCTAGATCAGAAACTAGATTTTCCTCTCCTTTTAGTTTTAGGTTCAGAAAATTTAAATTACTGCAGCAAAGGCCATTTTCCATACCCACTCTTCATCAGACAGTAATGCCTGTGGCTTGCCTTTACTTTCCAGGTAGTCACCTCACAACTTAGCCATATTAAATTATTGTTGTGTAATATGGTAAATTTTGCGATTGTGTGTCTGTATTTTTCAAAAGGTCTCTGAACAGTCTATGGTTGAGCCCATGTGACCTTATTAAATTAACCCTCCTCACCAAAGGATTCAGTATGCTGCTAATGTCCACATATTTATCACACAAAGCTTTCTGGTGAATAATACAGTGAAGGAACATTGGTCGCAAAATTTTATTTCATTACACATCTGCTTCACTTGTCCAACCAAGCCTTTCTTTATGCCACTCATGTTCTTTCCTCCATCAATAGTCAGGCAACTGAGATTAGTCCAGTCCAAGTTATAATCAGCAAATGTTTTGTTCAACTCATCGGTAACAGTTCCGTACATGCTATTTGGGAAGCCAGCTCTTGTGTTATGTTCATGTCTTCATCCACACCCCCCTAACGAACACAAGCAGTTGAGAGGTGGAACAGATGTCTAGCGATTCATCCATTGCAATTAAAAATTGGTGAAACTTGCTTGCATTTTTCACTATTTGAGTCACAATCTTTTCACCCATGTCTGCAACACGTGGGCAAAGCTCTGCCACTGGATGGCGTTATATATTCTCATCTCATTGACTGTAAACGGAAGTAGAAAAACGAAGCAGCGAATAAGGTTTTGCCAAGTAATGATCGGTTAGAAAACATAACGCTCTACTGCGCACCTCTATTTTAATTTGGTAAAACCATAACGTCCAGGTAAGTGACGTCTGAGCTTGGAAGGATACACATACATTTCCGTATTTTTTTTCCATAAACAAAAAGGTCTCTGCTATGCGGCCCCGCGGGCTGTAGTTTGGAGACCCCTGCTCTAGATTAAACAATTTTTGAAACAGTTTGACATAACCTTAAGAAAATATTCCAAGCTTTAATTTAAGCCATTTATTTTTAAAAACTCCAATCAGTTCTAAAAATACTGTAGCCCATTCTTTTTTGAATAGCCAAGTAAAACACGACATTCTGGATCCGGTTCAGTTTTGAATGGCCAGGTAAAAGCAACAGTTGAGGCGACAACACTAGACACATTTGCGTCTATTGCCTCAAGCCTTTCAACCCCCCAGTGCATGAGTCCCTCACAAAGTAGCACATGCAATCAGTGAAATACCCTCATCAACACGAGGCATAGGAACATTGTAAATCCCCTCTACATGCCTAGGAGCCAAAATGATTCGTGGGCCCTTAATATATAGAAGAAGAAAAGAAGAAGAAAACAAGACATTCTGGATCCAGTTCAGCTTTGAATGGCCAGGTAAAACAAGACATACTGTATCTGGTTCAATTTTGAATGGCCGGGTAAAACAAGACATATTGTATCTGGTTCAGTTTTGAATGGCCGGGTAAAACAAGACATATTGTATCTGGTTCAGCTTTGAATGGCCGGGTAAAACAAGACATATTGTATCCGGTTCAGCTTTGAATGGCCGGGTAAAACAAGACATTCTGTGTCCAGTTCAGCTTTAAATGGCCAAGTAAAACAAGACATACTGTATCCCATTCAGTTTTGAACGGCCAGGTAAAAGAAGACATACCGTATCCGGTTCCATGCGTTGGGCTATTCTGTTCCTGACAAACTCCACAACCTCCTGATTGGTGAGGACATCCCAGATGCCATCACAGGCCAGTAGAACAAATTCATGGTCAGGGGTGATGGGTTTCTCAATCACATCAGGATTGGCTGGCAATAGAGGTTAAGGTTAGACAATCGGTAATAGTGAGGATCAGGTCAAAAGAAAAGTCCTATTATATGACATTTAATTTAATCTGCTCATATGATTTAAATATTGTAGCATTTGTGGAGTTTTTTTTTTTTTTTTTCAAACAGCTCTTATTTACTTACCTAGTATTGAAATGTTGTTGTTTTTTTATGTTAAGTCCTATTATATGACATTTAATTTAATCTGCTCATATGATTTAAATATTGTAGCATTTGTGGAGTTTTTTTTTTTTTTTCAAACAGCTCTTATTTACTTACCTAGTATTGAAATGTTGTTGTTTTTTTATGTGCAGTGCAGTTCATAGATAAACTGATCAACTGCTCAAAAAAAAAGACATGACCCTCCATCTATTTGAATTCATTAGATTTACATAGCCCAAACAACTCACCTGTTACTATTTGACTTCAATAGATTTACATAGCCCAAAAAACTTACCTGTTACTATTTGATTGCATTAGATTTGCATAGCCCAAACAACTCACCTGTTACTATTTATTCCTCTGACATAACCCAAACAACTCACCTGTTACTATTTGTGCCTCTGACATAACCCAAACAACTCACCTGTTACTATTTGTGCCTCTGACATAACCCAAACAACTCACCTGTTACTATTGGCCTCTGACATAACCCAAACAACTCACCTGTTACTATTTGGCCTCTGACATAACCCAAACAACTCACCTGTTACTATTTGGCCTCTGACATAACCCAAACAACTCACCTGTTACTATTTGGCCTCTGACATAACCCAAACAACTCACCTGTTACTATTTGGCCTCTGACATAACCCAAACAACTCACCTGTTACTATTTGGCCTCTGACATAACCCAAACAACTCACCTGTTACTTTTTTTCCTCTGACATAACCCAAACAACTCACCTGTTACTATTTGTTCCTCCGGTCTTTTTTTGTCATTCTTTTTAAATACAAAGTCCCCTAAGGCTCTCGATAAGGCAAGATTACCTGTGGTATTAGAATGGTAAACATGGAAACTCATACAGAAGAAATGAATCAGTTTGTTGCTTAGGTTGTAATGAATAAAGAAGTTGAAGACAATGAACAGTTTGTTCTAATTTATAATTTAACATTGTTCAATTTGGGGGTGGAGGGGTGTTATACATTCTTTTGTTTATTTACATTTACTCTAAATAAGAAAACTTTTACACATTCAGTAACACCCTACTACCCACTTACAACAGATGTATATAAAGTCCACCCAACCACCGACAACTGATGTATATAAATTCCACTTACCCACCTACAGATGTATATTAAGTCCACCCACCCATTTACACCTGATGTATATATGGCTTACAACTGACATAATCAATAACTAATTTATTTAAAATCTCCCCCTGCCCCTTACAAGTACTTATTTAAACTCCACCCCACACCTTGCTTGTTGATCTTGTTTACCCCCCCCCCCTTTTTTTTTTACAAGTGACCTGGTTACATTCAACTCAACCACTAGCAACTGACTGTCAAACTCCACCCTACCATTGACTCTGTTAAACTCCACCCATCCACCAGCTGAAATGATCCGCCGTGTTTCACTCTCGTTGCTGGGCTTGTGGTCAAATGACAGTTGCTCCACTTCTCCATGGACACTGGCAACAGCCCTGGAGTCTCCAACATTGCCCTAAACAAGTATAATACAATAACTCAAATGTCGTGTACTCTACTAACCATGTTGTATTAGAGGCTATTTATCCATCCCGCTATTTCTGTACAGCACTTACCACTTTGGAATAGAAATTATTTATCACACTTTTTCTGTTGGATTGGAGACAATTTTTTAAACAAAATTCCTGTTGTAATTTACTTTTAATTTAGTATAAGAGTCTATTTATCACAGTACTAAACCATAGCATATAAAGATGATATTGTCTTTAATATTCAAAATATAAATGTAAAAAAAAAAAAATGAGTATCTTAAAAAAAATAAATAAATGTTACCTTTTTTTGGTATTTTGAACTATTTAACCTACACAGGGGAGCAGGGGAGCTGATAATTCCCTTAACATTAATTTTGCCATTTATTCAAATTATTTCCCCCTTCCATAATTTTTTTTAAAGGGGTGGGTATATCCATCACACCCCCCCCCCCCTTTGCCCCTCCCTTTCACCTCTTTAACTCACCCTAGTCATACAAAAAAAATATTTAGATACAATTCATATTTAAAATGATTGCTTATTTAGTGGCCTAGACTTACACAAAACATTTTGCCATTTTTAATCAGCACCACCACTGCTGTTGTTCCGGCCAGTTCATCCTTCATTGCATCATCTGAGAAGAAAACAATTGGTCTCACATTTCCTATAGATCAGACAGAACAGTAGACCCAAACAACAAGACTCCCAGTAACTCAAGACAATGCACCGGCCCGGTCATTGTTGTTTTCATTCAACTGTGTCTCCCCGGGATATTACACAATTCATTGGTCCATTCATTGATTTTATGTAACATTATCCAAGGAAGTCCCTTTATTTTAGATCTAGAGGTGGGATTGTCTGTGTTTTTAGACCAAAATAATGGACGAACTGACCATTCAGTCATGTGTCGCAAGACAATGCATGATGTACCCATGAATATTGATAAATGGCAATTCAGCACAGGCTGTAATAAAGGAATCGTCGTCATTATAACTTTTCTTTAAAGTCATGAAGCAACTATTAATGGCAACTTCGTGTTTGCCTGGGCTGAGAATGCAGCTGTTGTTTTAATTATTAATCAAAGCATTGACTTGAACAATTTCTTTTTAAAAAAAGCCCAGAGTTTCTGGCTAAAAAACCTAATTTAAAAAAAAAAAATTTAAGTATTGGAAACTGAATATCTGTAATGACATTCAAACAGTTCTGATACCCAAAGTCTATGCTGCTGAGGATGATACTTTTGAGCTCAAATTTTTAAAAAAATATTTTTTTTATACATTTAAAATTTTGCACAAGACTTCTCACGTAGAATGAACAAACCTTGGTCGGGGGGGGGGGTGGAAGAGAGAGGGCGGCATTTTTATTTAAGCTAGATTTAGTAATCTAACCATATTAATAAATAGAAAAATTAAAATGTCCAGTGGATAAAAAAATATTTTTTTTATACATTTAAAATTTTGCACAAGACTTCTCACGTAGAATGAACAAACCTTGGTCGGGGGGGGGGGGTGGAAGAGAGAGGGCGGCATTTTTATTTAAGCTAGATTTAGTAATCTAACCATATTAATAAATAGAAAAATTAAAATGTCCAGTGGCGGGACTAAGATGTATATCAAGTTTTCTCTCTCCAGGACATACAGTGTTTGGTACAAAAAATAACAAGTAATTCATAATGGAAGAGTTCGAAATTTGCAAGACTTCTTGTCCTCCAGGCACAAAGTACCTTCTTGCTTATAAAACACTTCCTGTATTTCCTAAAGTCCAACACTCATTGAAATGAACAGATTTCACAGTCAATTAAATAAAGGTTTACAGCTACAACTTAAAAGACAAAAATAACTTTCTCAATTAAAATGTTAAAGTGCAATATGTGTGGGTAATTTTATAATGGGATTGATAGTGCAATCAATAGCTTCAACAAATATGGCTAATGGAATTCACATTGAAATAGAGAACTTCACCATAAGGCTTATGGCACTGGCAGTGCAATAAATAGTTTCAAAATGGCTAATGGGATTGACAGTGTCACAAATAGCTTTAACGTTGTATGGCTAATGATATTCACAGTGGAATGGATCACTTCACCTTACGGGTAATGGAATTGACAGTGTCATGAATAGCTTTAACGTTGTATGGCTAATGATATTCACAGTTGAATGGATCACTTCACCTTACGGGTAATGGAATTGACAGTGTCATGAATAGCTTTAACGTTGTATGGCTAATGATTTTCACAGTGGAATGGATCACTTCACCTTACGGGTAATGGAATTGACAGTGTCATGAATAGCTTTAACATTGTATGGCTAATGATATTCACAGTGGAATGGATCACTTCACCTTACGGGTAATGGAATTGACAGTGTCATGAATAGCTTTAACGTTGTATGGCTAATGATATTCACAGTGGAATGGATCACTTCACCTTACGGGTAATGGAATTGACAGTGTCATGAATAGCTTTAACGTTGTATGGCTAATGATATTCACAGTGGAATGGATCACTTCACCTTACGGTTAATGGAATTGACAGTGTCATGAATAGCTTTAACGTTGTATGGCTAATGATATTCACAGTGGATTGGATCACTTCACCTGACGGGTAATGGAATTGACAGTGTCATGAATAGCTTTAATTATTATTATTATTATTTAGGCATTTTTGTATAGCGCTTACCTTACAGCTCTAAGCACTTTTCAATTATTAAAAATATGTTAACTATTTAAACTGCTAAAGCAAAATAAAAATGAAAAACCAGAGACACTAGAATAGTAACTACAATGTGAAAAATGATTATAAAAACAGTAGCTAAAACATTAAAATGGCTATAAAAACAAGTACACTTAGCATGTTTTGGCCTATACTTAAATACAGGATCAACCCCAGACAGAAAATGAGGCAGTGCAAGGAGGGTGCATCACAGGTCATAGGCAGACCGAAACAGATGGGTTTTAAGGGACTTTTTGAAAGTGGACGAGGTTTCACAATGACGGATGTGGAAGGGGAGCTGGTTCCAGAACATGGGCGCATGAAAGTAGAAGGAGCATTCACCGATGGTCTTAGTTTTGGTTTTTGGGATTGAGAGGGTTCTATTGTCAGTTGAAGAGCGTAGTTGTCTTGTGGGATGTAAGGAAGCAACAGTTATGAGAGATAGACAGGAAAGTGAGGGTCAGTGAAAGAGTTGAAGCATAGATTGGTAGACTTATACTTGATGTGAGAGGATATTGGAAGCCAGTGGAGTTGTATGGCTAATGATATTCACAGTGGAATGTATAACTTCACTTTACGGCTAATGGGATTGATAGTGCCGTGAAAAAGCTTCATTATGGCATTCACTGTGGTATACAGAACCTACATAGATATGACTAGTGGGATGGACAGAGATATTTACTGTTGGTACATGATTAACAACGACACATCCCAAGTTGGGGGTAGGATGTGGTTTTCAAATAATCTCACTGAATACATCATGAGATGGCATACACTGACAGAGACTGGCCATGGAGTCATTGCAAAAATGAAGGACGTGTAAAGGTGAAGAAAATACGAGTTACGCCCGACAACAAGCCCAGGTTAAAATGTGTCACTCTGGTGTGACCAATACGAGATTAAGGTCAACAAAAACCAAATTAGCATCCACTTAAATCTAAACAACTTCACAGGCTCAAAACAAGAATTAGGTCAAACCTGTTTAGAGATATCAGGAGGGCGATGTTATTCCTTTAAATTCAAATTCTACCCCTCACTACCACGGATTAACACAAAAAGTATAAATTACTTGACAGCACAACACTGCACTGTGGTATTTAGCAGAAGCCAAGAGGCAAAAAATCAACAATTACCTTTTAGCATCTCCTCATCTAGTGAAAGGAAGCCACTCCTTATAGCGTCTGATATATTCCCTTTAGCTGTACACGTGGATGTGGTTAAACAATAAATATAAATGTAAAATATACATCAAAAGTCAACAGTAAAGAGTAAATAATGTTGAAAGAGAAACGTATAACTGATTTGTGATATGAGGCCAAAGAATGTTAAAATATTTTGCAGTTTTGTATACTTGCAAGTAAAACTATTCACTGTAAAACCCTATTCACTTATGGTGATATTAAACATTAATACTGGAAACAGATGAAAAGTGAATTGTATGTCCCAAAAAAACATGATCTGAGATTTGAAACAGTTTAAGTTTGTGTGTGCTAGTTTGATGTTGGATGGAGTCAACCGTGACACAATATTATATAAATACAATGGGCGAGTGTTCAGCCAGCCATGATGGAAAAGTTGTGATTCTGTGCTATAGTAAAATTGTGTAATAATGTAAAGACGATAGTTAATATAATTAATCAACACAGAGGTCAACATATATAGGTATCCAGTAATATAGGTGAAGTTGTTCATTTATCATGTGTATACAGTCTTATTGAAATGAAGGGCCCATGACTCATTACATTGGCTCTATAATTTATTTTAATCACGTTGACGATGTCTTGATGTGGCAGTGACAGCTCTAGACTTAGCTAACGATCCCACCTGTATCACTAACAACTGGCTGAACAGTCACAAGATTCTTTACACAGTGTGAGGAAATGATGCCCACTGGCTGATCTTTGCTTAATAAATTTTTTTAAATTGGAAAAGTGTATTTTAAAAAAGTAGCAACACAAGAATTTAGGAAACAAAATATGGGCAATGCCATGTATCAGAGCCCTTCAAATACACTTACTTATTATGAAATAAAATTATGTTGCTTTCATTTCATCATTGACAAAAAGTTTAAGAATATCATATTTCAAAGAAGAAACTCACAATAGGACGTCTGGGACACTATTTTCTTGTGGAGATTGTTGCCAGCGTATTGTGCCACCTTGACTCCTGTCAAACAAAAAAGGCAACATCACCTTCAAATGTACCAACAAGAATAAATAAGATGGCTGAGATGTGTCTTGGCAAAAACCTTGTTCACGGCCACCTTTATTCAACTCTTCAAACCCCTAAGAGCAAGTCTAACTACCATTCTGTCCGTCACATTGTGAAGCAACCAGGTTTGTGCCCTTCATAACATAGATGTATTCAAAGATTACTGTGTGTGTATAAATGTCAATAAAATTCAAAAACGTTTGGGTCTAATTTTGTAAAAAGCTTAAGACACATGAAAATTAAATCTATGGACAAAAAATATCAAGTGTACAGCCTTGAAAATGTGGGTTTGGTGTTCTGACACAAAGCTATACAAAACAAACCCATGATCAGTACAATGAAAGGTCTGGTAAAACACAAAGAGTAGAACTATGGCAACTTCAGTTTTTTGACTTAGACATTTTTTTTTAACAATATCCTTTCCTCCGTTCCAAACTAAACACCAAGATTGTTCGAGACAAACACCATAAATATATTAATGAGGTATTTTGAGAACAATACGAGTGACGTCACACAACCAACTTGCCTCCATGCCCATCAAAGACACCAAAGAAACAGGCATCCTTGTCGCCTGGTAAACTCAGAAGATGGCTGTGGGCATCTTCCATATCTGGGCCAGGTTCAGGAAAATATTTCACTTTTATTTTACATTTAGTCAAATCCTTGTCTATTATATTGTCAGCGTGACCTCTGCTACAGGACCAAAAATATTCGAACACATCATCCTCATCGCCAAAAATATTTTCCTGAAAAAACCCTGCCATTCTCCTTGCTAACACTGCCATCAGCAATATTTTCTCCACCCCTCCTCTCATTTTTTTTTCAGAAGAGAGAAAAATCTGCCAGATCTCCTGCATAGTCGCATCCGCGCTGCCCCCCCCCCCTTACACTTTGGGACCAATCTATTTGGCCACACCCGTTCCAACACAAACCCTTATGTCATTCCGGTAAATTGGGAAAACAAAGTGATTCAGTCTAAAAAAAACCCCTGCCATTCTCCTTGCTAACCCTGCCATCAGCAATATTTTCTCCGCCCCTCCTCTCATTTTTTTTTCAGAAGAGAGAAAAATCTGCCAGATCTCCTGCATAGTCGCATCCGCGCTGCCCCCCCCCCCTTACACTTTGGGACCAATCTATTTGGACACAGCCGTTGCAAAACAAACCCTTATGTCATTCAGGTAAATTGGGAAAACAAAGTGATTCAGTCTAATGGAACCTTGACACCACATGGCATGAATGTCATGTTCTCATTAACTCGTTGAACATTTTCTCCGACCACTCTTTGTTACGACCAATCACAGTGGACTGACTTTTCCATTTTTCCGTCCTATCTGACCTGCATTGACACTCTCTCCTACTTATCTTCTGTCACTCTCCTCTAGCTGTCCTCTCTGATACTTCATTGCAGCGAAGCGCTTATTTTTATTTAATATCGTTTTTTCTGTTGTTTGTTCACCGAAGAAGGCTTCTTGCAGACAAGTTCTTTGTTGTTTTTTTTCATCCTTTTTCAGGTTTTCCCATACTTTTTTCGCTCATTTGCTATGATATTATATGCACACTTTTAATAAAGTATTATGTTACAATCTATGAATAAATTTTGGAATAAAACAAAAATAACAAGTCAGTTTAATTTTAAATAAATTTATGCTTGAATTAAAAAAAAAATACAATCTTCTAATTGACAGAGCTAAGAGTGTGAGTTAATAACTATTATTTCATAGTGTTTTGTAGATTCGATCTGTTAGTCAGTAATTAAGATAAGGATACTGATTCTCCATCCCTGCATACAGGATGATCCCACCTTGACAAAGGAATTTTCATGTTTGGAGGAGAACTTGGTGGTCACTGGTTCAGACAAAGTCTGACCCATTGCTGAAATGAAATAAATTAAAATATGAGAAATTCTCATATCTGGAGAACTTGGCGGTCTGTGGCTCTAACAAACACATCTAGAGAATAAATTAAACACCTAAAAACAAAGTTTTGGGGAAAACGCTTTATAACATGTAATACCGAGCAATGTGGGGGGGTGGGGCTGAAAAGGCTTGCAACCGCACATTTTTTCACGCCCCTGAACTATATTAATATTGAAATGACAAATCTGCTTTTAAACCACAGATTTAGTTCACCAACTTTTCCAGAAAAACAAAAGAAAATATTACGCGAAAAATGCACTGGTAATATTTTTTTTAAAAAATAATATGATTTAGCGCAGTTATCTGGAATTTTATTTTATGAAATCAGAGTCATCATATTTCTTTCATATTGCACTTGAAAAACAGGAAAAACGGATTTGGGGGGGGGGGGNTGGTAAGGTACAGTATCTCTAAAAGCCACTGTGGTAAGGTACAGTATCTCTAAAAGCCACTGTGGTAAGGTACAGTATCTCTAAAAGCCACTGTGGTAAGGTACAGTATCTCTAAAAGCCACTGTGGTAAGGTACAGTATCTCTAAAAGCCACTGTGGTAAGGTACAGTATCTCTAAAAGCCACTGTGGTAAGGTACAGTATCTCTAAAAGCCACTGTGGTAAGGTACAGTATCTCTAAAAGCCACTGTGGTAAGGTACAGTATCTCTAAAAGCCACTGTGGTAAGGTACAGTATCTCTAAAAGCCACTGTGGTAAGGTACAGTATCTCTAAAAGCCACTGTGGTAAGGTACAGTATCTCTAAAAGCCACTGTGGTAAGGTACAGTATCTCTAAAAGCCACTGTGGTAAGGTACAGTATCTCTAAAAGCCACTGTGGTAAGGTACAGTATCTCTAAAAGCCACTGTGGTAAGGTACAGTATCTCTAAAAGCCACTGTGGTAAGGTACAGTATCTCTAAAAGCCACTGTGGTAAGGTACAGTATCTCTAAAAGCCACTGTGGTAAGGTACAGTATCTCTAAAAGCCACTGTGGTAAGGTACAGTATCTCTAAAAGCCACTGTGGTAAGGTACAGTATCTCTAAAAGCCACTGTGGTAAGGTACAGTATCTCTAAAAGCCACTGTGGTAAGGTACAGTATCTCTAAAAGCCACTGTGGTAAGGTACAGTATCTCTAAAAGCCACTGTGGTAAGGTACAGTATCTCTAAAAGCCACTGTGGTAAGGTACAGTATCTCTAAAAGCCACTGTGGTAAGGTACAGTATCTCTAAAAGCCACTGTGGTAAGGTACAGTATCTCTAAAAGCCACTGTGGTAAGGTACAGTATCTCTAAAAGCCACTGTGGTAAGGTACAGTATCTCTAAAAGCCACTGTGGTAAGGTACAGTATCTCCAAAAGCCACTTCATTTAAGGCAAAGCTATGCTAAAAAGCGCTCCCAACCCCATACAGGTAACGTAATGCGCTATTGGAATACAAATCGCTGCGTTCATGTCATGCTCCATGTCCATGTCATTCAAACATGTATGGATTTCTAATGGCAGTCAATAGGGTTATACAATCTCATTCATGCTTTGCTATTGGTTATTTCTGGCAGGGAGACCAATAGTCCAGTCAACACAATTTCATACTGCTACAAACTGTCCAAGTTTACAGTCAGTAGGTGACCCGCAGTCCTGTGTCATGTCATTAGGTGACCCAACGGTTCACAAGCATGTAGCCAATATTTCAACATTTTCATACTCATCTTCATTGACACTAAATTACGACTGCCTCCAAAAACATTTACAATAACTTACAAGCCGTAGTTTGAGGACCCCCTGCTGTCACAACTTGTATAAGCTATCATCACAGACAACAGGGATTGATCTGATATTTCTCAAATACATAACGAATACATCTAATATGTTTTGATACTGGGACAAAACATAAGAAGAGACAGAATAAACATTGAGACACTAGTGTGCGCATGGTCGACCCCCCCTTCCCCCCCCCCCCCCAAACACACGCGGAAAAAAAAACCCAACCAAAAAAAAACAAAAACTTTTTTCCCACAAGTTGATAAATGAATGTAATGATATGTGGCAGATGAAACATATATGAAAAACAACACACACACACACTATTTTACCAGCTACCCGCCTTATCATTTTTATGTCCGGGGGCCGCGCCTGTGACCTCGAGGCGCCGCCCTTATGGCTACCGGTCGAGTAACCGCCGTCACTGACTTTGCCACGCATCCAGGGACCCCCAGTCATCATCTCCTGTCCCTGGCTCTTGAGATAATCTGTTCTCTGGCCATAAACTGCCATGAACTGCACGGGATCCCGGCACTAGCATGGGCCCAAGCTGCACGTACACGGTAGCAGATCGATGGAGGGTCAAGTGAGTGACTCCCGTTACAAGGAACTGGGGGGGGGGGCGCTCAACATTTCACCAGACTGGACACGAAGCAGTAAACGAAAGAGTTACAAGGAACGGGGGGGGGGGGGCGCTCAACATTTCACCAGACTGGACACGAAGCAGTAAACGAAAGATGGGGATTAGATGGGCTAAGGACAACCATTTCTTTTCCCCTCCTGATTTACGAAAGATGGGGATTAGATGGGCTAAGGACAACCATTTCTTTTCCCCTCCTGATTTACGAAAGATGGGGATTAGATGGGCTAAGGACAACCATTTCTTTTTCCCTCCTGATTTCTTAACTGTTCCATAAGAGACACGACAGAGTTGCATCTGTAACGGCCCTTTGTTACTTTGGTTGTGTGTGTGTGTGTGTGTGATTGTGTGTGTGTGTGATTGTGTGTGTGTGTGTGTTTGTGTGTGTGTGAAGGGGAAAAAACAGTAAGGATAAAAACATAAAACTGAATCAGTTTTACTATAACACCTCATGGGGTGTATAGAGACAAATGAACAGATGGTTGGGTGTCTGGATGCGTAAGACAGACTAATAATAACACCCTGTGGTAAGTCTGTGATCACTAAGTTGCTCGATGACTAAAATTAGATGTTAAATGACTCAGTACAGAGATGATCAACCTTTCATCTGATCTCTATCCCCTACCAACTGTTTGACTAAGTCTCGCACGACCAACAAATCGTTGACCAAATCTCAAGCCGGTCACGTCAATGGATATTGTATGCTAATGAAAGCAGGTCACGTCAATGGGTATTGTATGCCAATGAAAGCAGGTCACGTCAATGGGTATTGTATGCCAATGAAAGCAGGTCACGTCAATGGGTATTGCATGCCAATGAAAGCAGGTCACGTCAATGGGTATTGCATGCCAATGAAAGCAGGTCACGTCAATGGGTATTGTATGCCAATGAAAGCAGGTCACGTCAATGGGTATTGTATGCCAATGAAAGCAGGTCACGTCAATGGGTATTGCATGCCAATGAAAGCAGGTCACGTCAATGGGTATTGCATGCCAATGAAAGCAGGTCACGTCAATGGGTATTGTATGCCAATGAAAGCAGGTCACGTCAATGGATATTGTATAACTCTAGCAAAATATTATAAACTTTTAAATTTAAAAAAAAAGTACTCTAATCTGTGGATAGATTACAAAGCAAATTGAAGAGCTGCGTCCTTTCTGGCCCACGGCGTGTTTATGTCCCTTGATGTTTAAACAAACTCCTCCATTGTGGGCGTCCTCTGTGGCTGAGCTATTGGTGAACTAATAAGGTCATCTGAAAACACCAGGAAGTTAGTACCGTATTAGCCGGCGTATAAAACGCCTTTTTAACCCATGGGAAAACTTTTTCAAAAGTCGGAGGGTCGTCTTATACGCCGGGAAATACGGTGCGCACTTCGCAGCACTACAGAAATGTGGGTGATGGATCCCCACAAGAAAAGCAATGCGAGTTTTGCCTCTTAATTTGTGTTGAGATTGCCTCGCGTTTCTCAGACCTATTTGACTTTAAACGAATGATGTATATCATCAGACCTGTTTGGTAGTTTATATCTAGTGACCCTGTCCTAGTTAGGATAAGTATTATACTTCCTTGCATTTCGCACTGTATAAAGCTGAATGCTGGCAACCGGCTTGGGGGGGAACGGGGGAGGGGGTGGAAGAGAGGCGTAGATATGCGGACATCCTTTATTAAAAAAAAAAAACGAAGTAAAATATTAATGACAAAATAAAAAGACTATTAAGCATGTGGGTCATTGCTTAAAAAATGGTCCTCTCTTCTTATTCCACTTCCCACGCACCCTCTGAAAAGCCACATCGCCCCCCCCCCCCCCCCCCCCACCCCCCCCTTTTTTTTTTTTTTTTTTTTAGCGAGGATCCCAGGCTGGGAACCTCTTGACGTAGAGGGAGAAACTTAGCCCGAGCCTTCATTTGATGTCCTCTCAACACGGGATGCACACAACATGTTCTTTTGATAGGGTTACCCCACCATTCCACCACTGGCGCTGACATGGACAGGTAGGTGGCGGTCTGCTTTCTCCAGTGATTCAGGCAAAAGTGAACACCCAGACGTAAAAGGTAACGGCAGTGGCGATGTGAGAAAATTAATGACTGCTGCTGGCTGAGAAAATGGTGACGGTGATGTCTGAGAAAATAATGACGGTGATGTCTGAGAAAATAATGACGGTGATGTCTGAGAAAATAATGACGGTGGCTAGATGAGAAAATGATAGTGACGGTCTGAGAAATGAGAAAATAATGACAGTGATGTCTGAGAAAATAATGACGGTGATGTCTGAGAAAATAATGACGGTGATGTCTGAGAAAATAATGACGGTGGCTAGATGAGAAAATGATAGTGACGGTCTGAGAAATGAGAAAATAATGACGGTGATGTCTGAGAAAATAATGACGGTGGCTAGATGAGAAAATGATAGTGACGGTCTGAGAAATGAGAAAATAATGACAGTGATGTCTGAGAAAATAATGACGGTGGCTAGATAAGAAAATAGCAGGGATGGTCTAAGAAAATAACCTTCTACCTACATGTTTAAAAGTTTTAATCAAACAGTTCAAAAAATCAAATCCTAAAAAATGACTTGATGAACAAGGGTCACAGGAAGTGTGGAACTGATTGAACAATGTTTCTATTAACTGAAACATCTCAGTTCAAGTCACAGTTCAAAAGCATTCAAGAATTGGAAGTTATTGATAAAAGCAGGTCACGTAAATGTGTATTATAATGCTAATGAGAGCTGGCCACGTTAATGTGTAGTGTTTGCTAATGTGAGCAGATCACGTTAATGTGTAGTGTTTGCTAATGAGAGCAGATCACATTAATGTGTAGTGTTTGCTAATGAGAGCTGTTCACGTTAATGTGAATTGTTTGCTAATGAGAGCTGTTCACGTTAATGTGTAGTGTTTGCTAATGAGAGCTGTTCACGTTAATGTGTAGTGTTTGCTAATGACAGCAGATCACGTAAATGTGTAGTGTTTGCTAATGAGAGCAGATCACATTAATGTGTAGTGTTTGCTAAAGAGAGCTGTTCACGTTAATGTGAATTGTTTGCTAATGAGAGCTGTTCACGGTGTGTATTATTTGCTAATGAGAGCAGATCACGTTAATGTGTATTGTTTGCTAATGAGAGCAAAACACGTTAATGTGTGTTGTTTGCTAATGAGAGCAGATCACGTTAATGTGCATTGTATGCTAATCCCGTGTGATGTGTTCAATGATAACAACAGACTACAGAGCACTGATCGTCGCCGTTTTCTAGGCCAAATATCTCAACAGCAAAGAACCTGAAGGAGTTTAGCAACAAGTTTAAAGAGGTTGAGGACAGGAGCTTAGTCTGAGAGACAAGAAGTTAGTCTAAGTATGAGAGACAGCGACTTCATGCGAGGTGGTAATTAGTATATGCAAAAATTAAAAATTAATATTTTTATATTATTAGATTATCTTTAAATTAGTATATTTTAATAGAAAACGAATGACACACACAATTATTATTATTTTAATAAAGGAGGTGATCCGCTGTGACATGATCAACAGTGACATTTTTCGCAGTGACATGATCCACAGTGACATGATCAACAGTGACATTTTTCGCAGTGACATGATCCACAGTGACATGATCCGCAATGGCATAATCCGCAGTGGCATGATCCGCAGTGACATGATCCACAGTGACATGATCCACAGTGGCATGATCCGCAATAACATGATCCGCAGTGCCATGATCCGCAGTGACATGATCCACAGTGGCATGATCCGCTATAACATGATCCGCAGTGACATGATCCGCAATAACATGATCCGCAGTGGCATGATCCACAGTGACATGATCCGCAATAACATGATCCACAGTGGCATGATCCGCAGTGACATGATCCACAGTGACATGATCCGCAATAACATGATCCGCAGTGACATGATCCGCAGTGACATGATCCACAGTGACATGATCCACAATAACATGATCCGCAGTGACATGATCCACAGTGACATGATCCGCAATGACATAATCCGCAGTGGCATGATCCACAGTGACATGATCCGCAATAACATGATCCACAGTGGCATGATCCGCAATAACATGATCCGCAGTGGCATGATCCACAGTGACATGATCCGCAATAACATGATCCACAGTGGCATGATCCGCAATAACATGATCCACAGTGGCATGATCCGCAATAACATGATCCACAATAACATGATCCGCAATAACATGATCCACAGTGACATGATCCGCAATAACATGATTCACAGTGACATGATCCACAGTGACATGATCCGCAATAACATGATCCGCAATAACATGATCCGCAGTGGCATGATCCGCAGTGACATGATCCGCAATAACATGATCCGCAGTGGCATGATCCACAGTAACATGATCCGCAATAACATGATCCGCAGTGGCATGATCCGCAATAACATGATCCACAGTGGCATGATCCGCAGTGACATGATCCACAGTGACATGATCCGCAATAACATGATCCGCAGTGGCATGATCCACAGTAACATGATCCGCAGTGGCATGATCCGCAATAACATGATCCACAGTGGCATGATCCGCAGTGACATGATCCACAGTGACATGATCCGCAATAACATGATCCACAGTGGCATGATCCGCAGTGACATGATCCACAGTGACATGATCCGCAATAACATGATCCACAGTGACATGATCAGCAGTGACATGATCCGCAATGACATGATCCGCAGTGACTTGTCTTGTACCGGTACACAGCGGCCAGACGCAACACACGGTTGTTTCTTGTCAGTGTGAAACTGAAACAGCAATGTGCGTTATGGTGATAACGGTCAAAACACCGACTGCCACAGACCGGACAAGCGTGAGTCATTGTATCTGGGAGTCGGGAGATTTGCCGAATTCGACTCCAGCTACGTATCTCAAACCATTGGCAGGCGTCCAAATCATCGGCCTTCCCCTCCTCTTAGTCACGACCGTAAACAGGGGGTTGGGGGGGGAGGGAGATTTGCAATCAACCTGCTGTCTTGATGCCAGTTACATATCTTTGTCAAGAAACAAACTACAAGAGTTATTCCAACTGGCCTGGGTTAATCTCCGGCCCTTGAATGGTTTAAAAGTAGAACAAAGGCGTATTAGATTCAGAAACAAACCGGTACTGGGACTATGAATCACGGAGTCCAATCTTTCATGCTTGGCTTCGGAATCGTTAAAACAAAAAGTCGATTCCCCCTCCCCACCCCTCCACCAAAACAAAACAAAAAATAAAGCCATGGTGTCGGAGTCGTGAAAGTTAATACCCCTTAGAAGGAAGCTAATCCGTGAACAAAAGAAAGCTCCAATTGAATCCTTAAACAAAACGTCTGAACTCACATACCGGAGTCATACGTCTGGAAAAGACGACAACAAAGGAGTCATACACCTGAACTGAAGACGTCACCGGAGTGATACACCTGAACTGAAGACGTCACCTGAGTGATACAGCTGAACTGAAGACGTCACCGGAGTGATACACCTGAACTGAAGACGTCACCGGAGTGATACAGCTGAACTGAAGACGTCACCGGAGTGATACAGCTGAACTGAAGACGTCACCGGAGTGATACACCTGAACTGAAGACGTCAGCGGAGTAATACACAGAAACTGAAGACGTCACCGGAGTGAACACCTGTACTGAAGACTCACCGGAGTGATACACAGAAACTGAAGACGTCACCGGAGTGATACACAGAAACTGAAGACGTCATCGGAGTGATACACCTGAACTGAAGACGTCACCGGAGTGATACACAGAAACTGAAGACGTCACCGGAGTGATACACCGGAACTGAAGATGTCACCAGAGTGAACACCTGTACTGAAGACTCACCGGAGTGATACACCTGTACTGAAGACTCACCGGAGTGATACACCTGAACTGAAGACGTCACCGGAGTGATACACAGAAACTGAAGACTCACCGGAGTGATACACAGAAACTGAAGACGTCACCGGAGTGATACACAGAAACTGATGACGTCACCGGAGTGATACACCTGAACTGAAGACGTCACCGGAGTGATACACAGAAACTGAAGACGTCACCGGAGTGATACACAGAAACTGAAGACTCACCGGAGTGATACACAGAAACTGAAGACTCACCGGAGTGATACACAGAAACTGAAGACTCACCGGAGTGATACACAGAAACTGAAGACTCACTGGAGTGATACACAGAAACTGAAGACGTCACCGGAGTGATACACAGAAACTGAAGACTCACCGGAGTGATACACAAAAACTGAAGACTCACCGGAGTGATACACAGAAACTGAAGACGTCACCGGAGTGATACACAGAAACTGAAGACGTCACCGGAGTGATACACAGAAACTGAAGACGTCACCGGAGTGATACACCTGAACTGAAGACTCACTGGAGTGATACACAGAAACTGAAGACGTCACCGGAGTGATACACCTGAACTGAAGACGTCACCGGAGTGATACACAGAAACTGAAGACGTCACCGGAGTGATACACAGAAACTGAAGACGTCACCAGAGTGATACACCTGAACTGAAGACGTCACCGGAGTGATACACAGAAACTGAAGACGTCACCGGAGTGATACACCTGAACTGAAGACGTCACCGGAGTGATACACAGAAACTGAAGACGTCACCGGAGTGATACACAGAAACTGAAGACGTCACCGGAGTGATACACCGGAAATGAAGATGTCACCAGACTGATACACTGGAACTGATGATGTCACCGAACTAATACACCGGAACTGAAGATGTCACCAGAGTCATACATCGGAACTTATGACGTCTATGGAGTAATATTCGCGAAATCAAAAGACGTCGCCGGAGTCGTTCTGAAAGGGTCATTCATTTGTTTACGTCTAGCGACCCCATTTTTTTTTTAAAAATAGAGCCGTTTAAAAGAACCTTAGTAAGACTGACCTCGTGTGCGCAGCCCATCCTGGGGCGAGTACTGAATAACAATCCTGCATTGGGTCAACACAGCTGCCCGTTTGGACAGCCACATGAGCGGTGTTCTCATGCCTTGTTTAGTAACAGTAACATAGACTTAATAAAGAGACAAATGTCATGGGATGGAAAGAGACTTGGACATAAAAAATTAATGAGGTGAAATCCAACGGCGAGCCGAGCAATAGATTTTATGTAACACCTGGACAAGGTAATGGGTCGTCCCCCCCCCCCACCACCACCCACAAACCCCTTCAGGGGTTGGGGGGGTGTGGTGTAACAACGATCGAATGTTAAGGTCCGAGATAACCAAACCTGTTTCCCCTGGAGAACGTAAGTAAGCTGAATATTTTGAACGGGTTGATAAAGCTTTGGACAAGTGTAAACTTTTGAAGCTATATACAAGATAAGATGTTTGATTTATTCGCAAGTCTTGGGAAAATATTTTTGTTCTACCGAATGAAACTGAACATGTTTTTAATCAACCAACCGGTTTACACTGACGTAGGTCAATGCCACTAGTACAGTCTGTTATTTGTCGTTATATAGTCAATTGGTTTCGGTACATAAATTCTTCACCGTTACAGTTTAAGACAAGAAATATAAGCAATTATTTCACGGATAAACAAAAAAAAATAATGTACGTCCAAGAACGGAGAAAGATTATGATTTTAATTTCTTCTACGAAGAGTATATGCCATCCGTTTTATCTTTATAAGTGTCAAGGAATAATGTCTGGAATAGCATATTGGCATTTAGGGGTCAATGCTTTATTGGTCACACAATAGGGCAAAAACAAAGGGGCAGGTAGAGATGTAGAGAGAGCCAGTAGAGGAACACGCCAGTGACCCGAATGGAAGAATTGACAGTCTCGCTGACTACATTTTACGAATGTAACTCAATCAAATGTAAACATCTGGATAGATAACATCCAATCTCCCTTTTTGCTTTTGGCAAAAAAAGGAGGGGGGGGGGCGACGACGGGGGACGTTTGATTAGAGAGCTGCACATGTCGAGCATGCTGATATATTGTTCTTTTTCCTACCACCACCAACAAACACAACAGTTTAATGAGCGCCAAAAAAAATTTCATAAATTGAGTACACCCGATTGAGCTGTTGGGCTGAAAGAATTCAACACATGACTTCCCAAAGACAACCAACTGAACAATCAAGCATCAGCTGGAAATCACGTCATATCTTCTACAAATAACCTGAACACGGTACAAGTTTGCGACACCTGGCGTATATCAATTGCTATTCGTGAAAGATAAAACTTATCTCCGAAAATATATTTTTTTTATACTTTGCTAAACTCATGTGTAAATTCTATGTTTGAAATCAAACTGGGATAACAGAAAAATTGTGACACTGACCAAGACAAACTCTACGCTGGTGACATCAGTCGTCTCAGTTATCGGAAATTTGTTTGAAAGAAAGTTCATCGCCGGAAAATTGCTCGACGGAAATTTGATCGAACGGAAATTTGGTCGAAGTATTTTTTCAGTCCACACGATAAAATTTTCGTCAAATTTCTTTTTGAACGCACTATACTATATAGCAGGGGTCTCAAACTCAAATCGTCCGGAGGCCGCAGGAGGTAGAGTCTGAGTGAGACTGGGCCGCATGAAGTAAACAGAAGCGATGACAAATTCAAAAAAGTACACCTGTTACAATCTGTTCAACCTTTATTAATAACAAAATAAAAAATTAAGGGTTCTCAAGAACTAGGCTCCACATTCTTCCTCCTACTGCTCGTTGCCAGAGCTGGCAGCGTTTCTTCTTACACAGCTGAGCAACATTTGGCTTGAGTAATGAAGCAACCGAGACCCTCAGTATAGCTTGAAGATGCTCCTCAGTAAGTTTGGCCCTGGACTTTGACTTGGTAAATTTCATTTTGGGAAAAGAGCTTTTCACACAGATATGTACTCCCAAAAAAAGGCAAATGATCCAATTGAGCAACCTGGAAATCTCAGTGAAGGTGGAGGGCAAAGGTCTCATAAATTGTCCATACTTGTCTGTCTCTCTATTCAGTCTCTGAGCTTAAAATTGCACTGAAGATCAATCAGCTCCATTTGAAGCGAAGGTGTGTGTCTGTGGGGGGGGGGGGCATCTTCCACATTAAATGAGAAAGGATCAGCAAAAAGTTGCAAAGTGGCTCTTTGTGTTTTTTAAAGTTAAAAAAAATGTCATTAAATTCTTTCTGTAAATCGGCAATGGCATCAGTATAGTCACTACTGAATGATGTGCCCGAGTCCATGAGTACTTTTCATGTTGGGAAATGGCAGAGGTTACTCTAAGAACACAAGTTTTGTGCAGAATGCCCTGACATTGTCATAGGCAACACTGACAAGTTGGCCCTGGTGTTATTACTTCTTGTTGAGTACATTCAGCGCCTGTGTAAGTTCAACAAGAAAAGCCAAGTCCATGAGCCATTTTGGAACAACCACCCCAACCTTATCCATGATCGCTTATAATGCTAAAATGTGTTCAGACATTAGGCAGGAGAAAGCAATAGTTATGAATTATTGATGTGAAGGAAGATGCTATTGTAGGGAGAATGAATTTTGATTTTTTTTCTTAGAAAAGGACTTTTTGACTAACCCTATTTTGCAATGGAACCAAGCTGACTTGCTGGGAATTTCCCTCACTCGTTAAAAAACAGTAGGGAACATTTTAATAGGGATTCTTTGATACTGTGTCAGATTGCTACTTTTTTTTTTTTTTACACAATTATGGTTCTATATTATCCACTAACTGACTTTTTAAACTTTTCTCAAACCCGCACTTTGGCCGCCATGTTTGTCTCATAAAATACTATGAAATAAAAACGTTTAGTCTGGTTTAAAAACGGTTTTTACCATTACAATCAACGTCCAAATCTAGACAAGGATAATACAAACCAGAATTAGACTAGTCGCTGAGATTCGACTGAAACCGCGGGAAAACTCGCGGGCCGCATTACACTAAACTTTGCTGCCATGTAGCGGGCCGCAAAATATCGTCTTGCGGGCCGCAAATGGCCCATGGGCCGCGAGTTTGAAACCCCTGCTATACAGTAAAACAAAATAATGCGTATTTCCGGATACGCAATTCTATGTTTGAAATCAAACTGGGATAACAGAAACATTGTGACACTAACCAAAACAAACTCTACGCTGGTGACACCAGTCGTCTCTCGTCACCCAGAGAAGGAGAGCACGCTGTTCTAGGTGTACAATCATTTAGTTTGTAGCCACATGAAAGATGATAAATTAAACTCTAGCTCTAGGCTACAGACATGTATCCTACGTTGAGAGTTTGGAGAGAGAAACAAGGGAGTGTGGGGGTACTAACAAGGGGCTGGGATATGGGCAGATACAGACAATCAATAAACGGTGTCAATTAACTGGCGGACACACTGCCACACACCAGGGGCGCCGACAACCAGTTAGGATTAGGGCAGATACAAAGTCTATATAGGGCTAATGCAATGTGTACACCCAGACGCAGGGACAAGGACACACAAGAGGGACTGTATCGACAGACACACTTTCTCGGACACTATCACATGTGGATGGACTGCGATCGACTCCGAATAATCGCCAAGACCCCTGACTCCACAGAAATGGACGTTACATTATTTTATCCTAGGCATACATTTATTTATACTACAAGTTATAGGATAAGCAGACAAGTCCTGCGTGGCTGTAGGAATGATGCGTGCCAGCACTGCCGTATGCGCGTATGTAGATGTCTCCTGTCACAAGTCGGCTTCCTGTCAGACAAAGTAATGGCAATCCTAGACGCAACGGTCATGGCAAGTTGGCTGAGCAGGAATTGCCCTCTCAGTACGCATCGGTGGTTTGTATAACAATCTCAACCACTAGCGAGGATCATCGCGTGTCCTTTGTCCCGCAAACAGGGTCAGGGTTTGAGAAACCCTTAACAGACTATTCACATGTAGGGCGCAATTGCAGATCAAACGTGAAGGTTTCCTTTCATAGAATTACACACACAAAAAGCACATCGCTTTGAAACGTGGATAAAATTTTGCCAAACAGCAGCTCAAGACCGTGCCCCCTCCTCGATTTAGAATGGCACAGGGAAGTGTTTCCGAAATCGGTGCCTACCCCTGTTGCCGGTTTTCGCAAGAGAAATATCTATGATCAAATAACAAAACAAATTAATTGATAATCTAGCACCGGTCCCTGGTGCAACTTGGAAACTTTTCCAACAGGTACGCTACGCTAAAATTAAAAGTTTGGGAAACGGTGACATCAAACTATTCTAGTTATAATAGTCAATGGTTGTTGAAGATTTCAGCTGAGAACATAACATTTTAAAAATGAGTGTGATTGTGTCAAGGAGATTGAGCCCACGCACTTGTGTAGCCACCATAAAAGCGCTACAGCGGTCAGGATGAATGCATTCAGTTTAAGTGGGTGGTAAAGGGTCTCTTTGATGTAAATATGGAGGCCACATTTCACATTCGCCATAAACTTCCCCTTGAAGAAAAAACAACTCATATCTATACAATAAATATGTGTATAAGTAGTTAGGCAGGTGTCAGTCAGGGTGGCCTATCGACAGATATCAGTCAGGGTTGTCTACGGGCAGATGGCAGTCAGATTGCCTCTGGGCAGATATCAGTCAGGATTGTCTATGGGCAGATGTCAGGTTGACTGTATGCACATATAAGTCCAGACTTTAGTAAATTTTATGGGCATTGGGTTAAAATCTGACCTAAACTAAGACGACCTTGTTGTAAATATTTAATATTCATTTGCTGCTGAATGGAAAGCACTACTTTGTGATATCAGGGTAGTGATACATACATATAATTATAGAGGATGAGGAGCTATTTGATTAGCCATATTGTAATGGATGGAAATGCTGTAAAGAAGATCCCGTCTCACGGCTAAAAAATGATAGAATGTTTGAGTGACTTCACAGGTTATTTCAAAAGAGAAATGGATGTATTATGAACTGTATTAAATGATCATTCCATTATTCATCATATTTTATTAATATTTCTGTGAAGTGTTGTATACATAATTGATATGTGTTGTTCCAGTGCTTAGAAATTAGCAATTAACCCCAACTTGACATCCACTAATGTATCTGCACGGGTCATGATCATTCTGACGAGTAATTATAATAACAGTAACAAGGATATCAGAAAAGAGAAAGGTTAAACGTGCGTACATTTCTTCTCAGCGTATGCCGCTTCTAGCATAACATTAAAATACAATTTTCTTGTCGTCTCCTTTTGGGACATATGTTCCAGCGTATGCAGCTTATTCTCAATTCTTATAGATTCTTCTTCAAGTGTTTTTTGTTATAAAATTAGCATGCTGATGAACATTTACTACCAAACAATATAATGCTTCATTGGTGCAGAACAAAAAAAGAAATGGATCAGGAAAACAAATCTCCAAAGGCTGTATTTGGAAATTTAAAATTCTTCAGGCTCTCCAAACAATACAATTGGTTGGGATTTTGTTACAGCACAAGTTTGGGGCTGGAAAGGGCTAGAGGCCATATTTGATACAAATTCCTGAGTCACTGATTGGACGTACAGTAGTTCATAATTTAACAATTTTCTGAATGTCTCTTTCGAACAGTGGCAGTTTATTATTTTTTTAACTATAAAAGGTAAAATTATTTTTAAATGAAATCCTTGGTGTTTTTCTCCTGAATTGTAACTTTTTGTTCCGTAAAAGGTAGAATATCGAATTTTTTTCGCAGAGATTCAGAAGTATACAAACCCTTTATATTGTCAGTACAAATTCAACTTGCCCTAAAAACATGAAGTGCGGATATAAGTACAGAAATCTTAAACACTGCACAAACTTTGAATTATCTAGGGACCATTCTAATACACTTGTAAATAAGTTTACTTATTAACTTTAAAAGAACTATAACTTACCTAAATGAAAATGTTATGTCTCTCCACAAGTCACATCTAAGCTATACTGAACACTATTCTGGAGACGTCTTTGAATAAAAACCTTGATAATTTTTTTTTTAATCCAGTCAGATGAAACTGAAAATGTCACATATTATAACTAGGTACTCCAAACTGCAACTCCTAACATCAAACAGTATAATTCTAAAAACATTTCTTTTATAATCCCTAACCTACACCCTGCACAATTTTAAATTTTTATCCTGAAACTATAAACTGAAATCTTAAAAGAGGTCAAGTATTCTTTTTGATTTAAGTAAAGGATAAGCGTGATAATAATGTAGTATTTTTTTTTTTTAACGTTAAATTGGTTTTAAGAAATCGAATTTTAAAAAGCTATTGGTTTTATTGTCCTTCATACTTTGATTATGTACTCCAATACTTGCTTAGCAGACTGTTTAAAACTTAGGATGTTAAAGTATGATCATATTAATTTTTATTTTCTTAACTGAAATTAAAAGCCTAAAACATTATTAATTACACAACAAAAGGAATTTAACATTTTAAACAAGAAATACGCCTACAAGAATTGAAAATATGGAGTTGTTGATGCCTATTTTCCTAAAGAGTTTCAGTTCTTGCCAATATGTAATGAAAGTGCTTAAAATATTTCAATGATTTTCACAATCTGTATCCATCTGAGAAAAATAGTTACAAGTTGTATCAATACTATTTTTTTTAGAGTTTTTAGACAGCAACACAAATCTGTGCAACAAACTGCAAGCAGTCATCATGGCTTAGTCACTGAAATTCGCCCCTTGAGTGCAGTTTTATAGGGCCAGCTTAACAACAAAGTAGTGCCTAACATGAAGGTCAAATTAAACTGTACTCATTTATTATAATTGAATTTCGGAAATAGATAATTTGCATACCAACTAAGAGATAATATCCCTTTTTGATATTAGAATTTTAATGTTAGCATTCCTATTTGACAGCTGATAAATGCAATTATCTATTTCTGATAAAGAATTTAAGCAAATATTTATTCATTTTTCAAGACATGCACCACCAATACATCTGTATTTGTGCAAGAATTTTGTTCAGCAATATTAAATTTTTAATTACAAACATTGTTACATCCCCTTTCAGAACTTAGAAACAATTTGTCAGTAGGCTGCACAAAATTCAAGTGTATTCAAATAATTATTTAGTAATAAATGAGTTTTAAATTGCATATTATTAAAGAGCTTGAAATTAATTAATAGGCTATTGAAATGGATGTTAACCTCATTTTTTGGCAGCAGGTTACCAGTTTTTACAAGAAATGCATTCCCAACTATCTGTAACAGCAAGGTCATATTGAAATGATATTTTATAGGAAAGATCATAATCAGTAGTTGCAAGTCTATTTTTTATAACTGACCTATCAACTCTTTTCCAGTTCCATTTTGAGACCATAGTTAGGTAACCAGAACTGGAGTGTTACCCCTGAGAAACACTGCTAAATTGATAATCAGAAATCTTATTATCGTTTAAGATCCTCAGTTATAAAAGACTCCATTAAAAAAGATAGTATTTGATTTTTTGTGTAGGATTATCTCCCTTTTGTTTACTCTTGGATTGTTACTAGAGTTCATTTTTCTTTTTTTTTTAAATATCAATACACCAATGGAATGTTTCAAATTAACATTTCATTCGGTGGTTAATCAAAATATTTAAAACAAGGCTAAATTTTTCCAGCATCCTGGTATGGGTATTGATGCTTCTGACTACTTATGGATTTTATTTTTGGTGGAACCTGCAATAAAGAAGTGTGTAAAAGCGTATTTGATGAAATTGTAATTTTGTTTTTCATAGTTTAAGAATAATTTTAATATTTTCATTCAAATTGAAGGTTTTTCTTATTAAAGTATTGTGTGTACTGTAGAACATGAACACAAGGTTTTAGAGTTCATGTTAGGCATAAGCTCATAGATTTTAGGTTGAAGATAAGATTCATGCTTAAGTTAGGTGGGACTAAATTTAGTAATGAATTTCCATTCACATTAGGGGGGACAAATGTTACTGTGTAATTTACCCTTGAATTAGGGATATTGACTTTGCATTTGGGTTAGGTAGAAGAGTCGATTTTAGGATTGAAGGTATTTGTCACAAAATTATTTAAATGAATTTTAACGTTTTGTTTCTATTTTCATTTCTCTCAGTGTGTAGCTAAAACAGAATATTATCTCTCTTTCACCTCCTCATCTAAGCAGACGTGTATTTGCACTAATTTTTTAATCAGCCACCATCTTGGTTGCCATGACTCGTCTCTTGTTATGGCAACCAAGATGGCAGCCATGGGAAATAAGAGGCGTGCCGACCAAACATATACCGAAATAAGTGTTAGTGTTAGTGATCACAGGGCTACATCAGGTAGTACTGTATTAGTATTAGTTAGCCATTAACACAGTCATAGCTTTTAATTTTAATAAAATAACTTAACTAACACTACTAATAAAAGTATTAGAAGTCAAAATATTACTAAATGTTTCAATTGTGCTTTTGCCTTTGCCCTAGTTGCCAAGCTAATTTTCAAATCTGGAATGTTTTGTGTTTATCAGTAGTTTATGTAACAACTGACAACTAGCACTGACTATTAAAACTATTATTATTTGATTTTACTAAATTGTATATGAACACCACAATGCACATTTATTTGACATTGCAGATTGCATGGCTGTTACTTAGTGTTATTGTAAATTTGCCTGCGTTTACATTTACTTTACACTTTACAGTTCATTACTTTTTTCTGATTTTCTTGTCAATTCATAAAACAAAAAGAGTAGAGGTAGCCTATCTACATATGTTGACAAACATTTTAATTGAATATGATATAACTTGTACAAAGGAATGCATCCAGCCATTCTGATTTAAATAGATACTTCTAACGAAAATAAAAGTTTATTTTATTAAGTTTTGAGTACCTACTATAACATTTTGTTGACACAGAATCGCTATTTACTCAAGTAAACTACACACCGGAACTGCCAGGTAAAGATATAATAGTTCAGAAACAAATCAAATGCGAGCAGCCGTTAAATGATATATGTCTCTCTCTCTCTCTCTTTTATCCGTACCTAACATTACAGTAAAACATTAAGTAACATCATTTGATTAATTAAAACAATTTCATTTAAAGGAATTATTCAGGTGTGCACATAAATATTACATTTTAAGCAAAAAATTGATTATAATAAAAAAATAATAATATCTAATTGTGAATGTTAAAAATGTGAATTCAATTAGAAATAACTAAACCCAAAAGCTTTTAAAATTTAAAGTCATGTTAAAATGTCTAATTACAGACACCTGAAAGTATACAATTATATTAAAACGGTTAATTTTGTATGCGCACTAAATAATTGCTGAAACCTTCCTGGCAGTAAATTTAGTCCCAAACATAATATTCATTAAACCGAATATTTGTTTAACAATTACGTTCACTTAAATATTATTTATTTTTAACTTGAGTAATAACAAATACATTTTTAATAATGATCTTAATTTATAACTTTATTATTTTGTCCATTTGAGAACTGCAAAAGGTAACATGCCCGTGCCTTATATACCAGGGGGAGTGACTCTTAAAGAAGGTCAAGTAAACAAATGGCAACTTGAGGAGCTGGTACTGATTGTGATATAATTCCCGAAAAAACTTTAATTTATATTTTCTTAAAGATTCGAAAATGAATTCAGTTAAACGTAATTTTAAATCAATAATTGTTATTGGTACAGTTGTTGGAGGTATTGTTGTTGCATCATATTCTGTAATAATTGCCCCTTTCCTGAATCCTACTCCCTGGAGTGAGTAAAAAAAGTGTTGCTTGTGACTTGTGACATTGTAAATTAATATGAATAGTATAGGAAATAAAATGGGCCTACACTGCTACAGTAAATTAATTACTAATAAGTTAGGCATTAACACTGTATAATTTTTAATATGAATATGCCCTATATAAATGCATAATCTTGACTCAAACTGTCACAAACCTCTGCCCCCCCCCCCCTTTTTTTTTTGAATTTATCATTTGGTCAAATTGTCTTCTTAATCTTATACACTAACTAAAGCTTAATTATTAGCAAAATTTAAAAATTCTTTAAAAAATGACTGTCTCACTGTGGTTTTCAGACTGTCATCTTAAATATTGTTCTTTTTCATATCTAAAAATACTAAAATAAATTCGCTAGTGTAGTTCTGTAGGAAAATTCACTAATAGTCGTGCTGCCTTTGAGTCTTTAATTGTAACCATTTGGTTTACGAACTATAAAAAGATTCCTATGGGGGTCAGTCGTGAATTTCTGATGATGAATTATCATTATGATATTTATGAGGTTGTCTAAATTTGTAGAAATTTGTAACAATGGGCACGGGGTAGGGTGGGGGCAGTCCAAAATTTACCATAATATTGTGGCATCATTTTTTAATGTCCCCCATCCCAATGATGCCCCCCTCCCATCCCATTAATATCTGAATTACTACACCCCTGTCAGAAATAATTCCTTAGAGCAGAGGTTCCAAGACTGTGTGCCGCTGGGCTCTGGGGCCGGCAGCTTTCTCAAGGGCTGTCAAGAACTGAATAAAATATTCCATTTAAATATTGCTTTTGACTTTTGCACTGTGCACTTGTTAGAATTGGACAAAGGTTGCCTAGAGAAAAATATGGATGCAGCAAGAAAGCAGTGACTTGAAAAATTCAGGAACCTTAGCCCTAGAATATATATTATATGCCCTGTCAACTATTTTTCATTCCTTCCCTTTTTAGTTCTTCTAATTCCCAGACTCCAGTCCTCCACTTTTTTAAACATAATTTATCATGGCATTCAATGTCACTGCCCTTTTAGAATCTCATTCTCTATTCAATTCTGTAACTTAATCTCCTCCCAGAGCCCATTTTAGACAACCTCACATACCTGTGAACTAGTTCTATGTGTACTTATTAATAATGAAAATGATGGGAGTTTAAATCATATACAACAAATAATCAAACATTTACAAACATAAAGAAGGAAAATGAAATAATTAAAATTGGTGTATAAATGAATAATGGTTAAAAATACTGTAATTTAGTGTAAGTTGTTTTAATTCCACTTTTTATGTGACATCTCATTGTTAAAACCTCCATCCTCACATCACACATAATCACAGTAATGTGAGACTCCCATCCCAGTGTGTGACATCTTTTATGGATGGCCCCTTAAAATGGATGACTTAAAATGAAAGTGCCTTCTCTAAAGATGACTCAAATATGCTCAGTGTGTGGCAGAGTGTTATGCACCATAACCTTTGCTAAAACATAATGATAATATCATTACTACCCGTTACTCTTTAATTGGCCTTAGCATAATTCTGGATGAACTAGGCTCAAACGGATTAAAATTTGATAGCTTTGGAATATTATTTAGTTTGTTGAGAATTTGATTTTGTTACTGTGAGCAGACATAAGTGTTTTAGTGGAGAGATAAAACCATACACAAATAAATCAAATAATTTTTAGATAGAACTTTGAGTTAGATTTAATTATATTTGAATTAATTAAATTCATCATAATTTACAAACATTACCTTCTTGTTTCAGAAGAAGAACAAATTAGAAGCAGGCAAGGTATTGACAGAGAAAAGATACAACCAGGCAGTAAGCTCTATACACCACCTCATTAAAAATCAAATGGTGGGGGGAATTGATATTATTTCTTTTTCATCAGGGAGGATTAAATTTATATTAACCATTTGAGAAGCGTTACTGCTTTCCAGGTATTACGCTTCATTCAGCAAATCTTGCCGCAAGCAGTGCGCCACAATAAAAGATGCCTAGTGATTTTAACTCTCCTTATTAAGGAGTTAAAAAAAGCCTATTTATAAATAGGTAGTATAAAACTCTTGTTTGTTGAGGTTTGGTGAATGTAGCAGTTCCCTTAATTTTTACAATACTGTCGATTTTTTTAAAATAGTGCTTTTTTGACAATAGATCTACGCTGAGAAAATGATCATTCTAGAATCGCTTCAAACTTCTAGTATGACGGCTGTTAGTGGCAACAGTGATGAATTTGATGGAGAAATAGATAATGGAAATGAATGTAATGTTGGTATTAAATTATCTCAATATCTTGAAAACCCAGATGGAGATGGGCCAGAGGATGAAGATGATGACAATGTTGATAGATCTGACTGGTCTAGGATTGATATTGATAAATTTCTAGATGTAACTGGTCTTAATGATTATAATTCTGAATAGCATGATTACTTTTCTTAACATTCATCCCTGCGACTTACTATGAAGAGTTGGTAATGCAAACTAACATGTATGCAAGCTCTAACAAGCCACCCAAAGTGATATGAAACTAAGATTTTTTAATCAATAAGATTTTTGGAAGTCATCAGCTACCAGAATATAAACACTATTGTCCAAGTCATGAGCCGTGAGGTGTTCATGCAGTAGCTAAAGTGATGAGTAGAATTCAATTTGAACTCTTATTGAGATGTTTTCATGTGAATGATAATAGTAAAATTATTTCAAAGGGTGCTGATCCTACTTTCAAAGTTAGGACTAAGCTAGATTTTGTGAGAAATAACTGCAGTGTTAGCAATTTCTATCCTGGAAGAAAGCTTCCTTTGATGAGGCTTTGATAGGAAGATTAATGTTTAAACAGTATATCGAACATACCCAGTGGAGAATTAAAATTTGGTGTGCAGCAGACAGCAAAATGAGTTTGTGAATCTGAAATTTTCAGTCAGATAGCCTTGGTCTTGGCAATGATGTGACGACAACACTTTGAGAGAGATTTAAAAATAAATACCGATGGCATAATTTTTACTCTGGTGGCTTCTTTTCCTCATGGTAATAAGAGGGGAGAGTAATCAGGTTAAAAAAAATGGAAAATGAGTGAAATGAAGTATGGGAAAACCTGAAGAAAAGAACGCAACAAAATAAAGAAAGTGTCAGGAACATTCCTTGTTTTGTTGCATTCTTTTTTTTTTAGGTTTTCCCATACTTCACTTCGCAAATTTACATCCTTTTCCTTAATTTTCAAACAAAAAACCTACTCATGTGCAACTAGTAGCACCAACCATTAAGGTTAGCACATTGCTCTCAAGGAAAAACCTAGGAAGACTTCAACCATGATGAGACGGAGAGGAATTTCTTGTTGCTTCTCAATGGTTGATAAAGAACTGTTAATGTGCTTCCCAACTAATGCAAATCCAATAATGAGTAACGTGTCTAGAAGAAATGCTAGCAGATTTGCAGAGAAAGAAGTTCCTACACAGATCATCATTTATAACCAATGCATGAGGGGGTGTTGATTTACACAATTAGTGCATATCCTATTATTCACTAGGAAGAAGAAGTTTGAAATGGTGATGCCTTATTGGGTTCTTACTCCAATAGCTGTTGTAAAGTCTTTATCAGATATACTGGGACATACAGTCATTCAGCAGTGACAAAATTGTTACATACTCAATTTGACTTTTGATTGGCAGTCTTTGTAAGCCCTATAAATTATAAAAAAAATAACTCTGCCAGCAGAACATCAAGAAAACCAGCAGTAACAGGAGCTGCTGATAAAACTCAAACCAAAATTAAATTCCCTGTAAGAAAATAGAAATGCCAACACTGCCGAAAGACTGGACACAAGACAGAAAAATGTTTTCAGGTTGAAACATGCTATGGGTGGAGCAAATCAAATAACACAAAACCGGAAGGCAATTGAATTATTTGAATGTGATTTTGGTCTATAGTTGTTAAAAATGAACTTTTTGAAATTTTGAAATTTTTTTTTACAATTTCAGATCTTATAAACAATTGAAGTATTTTATTTGAATTGAAATGTCATATTTTCTCTGCAATTATAAGTATTTTTTTTTTAAGGACTGGATGAATGTCTGATTTTGTATAAATATTAAAGTTAGTACTTATAGAACACAATATTGAGTTATTTCCCTTAGCTCTTTTAGGCCTACTAAGGTCATTTCTAATCAGATGCTATGGTACTGTTATAAAGATAAATGTACTCCACACAATTTGCCAGCTGAATAAAATAAAATTACTTATACATATTCTAAATCTCCACAAGATTATTGCAGGAAAACCAAACTAAACTAAAATAATAGCGCCTAGACATCTGTCTACAGAAAAACTAGTGGATTATACCTATTTCCTTTATATTCCCACAGCAACCACAATGATAGTTAAACTTTAAGTTAAGTAGGTTTCTTTAAAGTATAGAAAGATCATTGAGTTAACTTAGTTTATTTGTGTGTGTTTAGCATTAGAGTTGTGCCAAATCTGATACCAGCAACAGTAACATTAAATTTTGATCAGTTTCAACTTTTGTTTTTTCAGATATGAAAGTGTGGACAGACCCATTTGAGAGGAAGAGCGATTGAAATATTTTTTTTTTTTATCATTACTTCCTCGTGTAAAAAAAAATAGAATAAATTATAAATGCACTGACAGGATAGTATTTTCTTTTCAACTTGATCCCCGACCACCAACATATTACATTAAGTTTACCCTAACCCTGCTAGCAGCGTAATGAAAAGCTCATGTAGTTTCCTGGCCACCAACATATTACATTAAGTTTATCCTAACCCTGCTAGCAGCATAATGAAAAGCTCATATAGTTTCCTGGCCACTGCGTACAGTTTACAGTTAATAAAGTCTAGTTTAAGTAAGAAATTGGTTCCAAATGTAATTTGCAGATAATTAATTTTATTGTTGGTATGTTAAACTTATGTGTGCAAGAGCTGCCATGATTTCTTAACACGCAAATGTTGCCATGATTTCTTAACACGGCTGAGTAAGTTAAAAAAAGAAATTTCGAATTTGTTGTACTTTGGGGAGTTTGAACCTGGAATGGCTGATTGAGGAACAGTTTGGCAGCAATATAAGTTTAGTTTGTAAAAAAAAATTGAACCAGCAGAGAATGAAAAAGAATATGTTTGTTGACTACATGACTCTCCAAGTTTGGATGTTTGGTGCGAATGTTTCACTGCACAGAATGACATGATATTTTCTTACCTGTGTTATATGAGACATTTATTGATCAAACGTGTGAAAGAAAATAAATTCAAAATGCAATAAATTTGAATTTTTTGTTTTGTTTAAGTCTTAAGTTGTTGGGTGATGAGTAAGGGGAAGCAATCTTTTCTTTTTTTTCAATACTATTATAATTATAAATTATAGGCATAACATTTTTTTAACATCACAATGTGACGATGGTGTAGACGATGGTGTAGACGATAGTGTAAGACGATGGTGTAGACGATGGTGTAGAAAATGGTGTAGACTTTGCAAGATGAAATCAAAAGGCCTGGGGTTTTCCTTTAGGGGGGATAAGCCGTTTCCATAGACAGCAAATCGCCCCTCTCTGCACCTGGATAATTTTGGACATTGGGCAACTGGGGAATTTATGCTAATTTTGTGTTAATGACTTGTATATTTGTTATAGATTATATTATATATGTCTAAATAGATAACATATATATATCTAGGGATGCTTTTCAATAGACACCTTTTCTGTTTATGGTAGTATCGGGGCAAGTTTTGGATATCTACTGATTTCATCTACCTGGCAGGCAAGGGATCAACAAAATGAATGGGAAAATCCATTCATGTCAAATAAAACTGCACCACAGTGTAACCAGGGGCATCGTCACCATTTTGTTGGGGTGGGGTGGGGGGGTGGAACTTCTGAAGACTTAAGTCGTATACATTTTTATAAAAGTAAAATGCAGTTGCATCCCTTCTGTTAACACGAGTGTGTTAGTAGTAAATTTACGCATACGTTTCTCTGGGTTACGTTTACGACAGGACACATTTAATCAGGAGGGTGGGGGGGGGGTAGCATCAAGTCAAAAAGAGCAAACGTCACAAAGCCAATGTGATTGATAGCACAACTCGCTGAACGAAAATAATCTAGGTTTTGTACTGGTAAATGAAGATCTTGACGTACTGGAACTAGTAACTGAAGATCTTGACGTACTGGAACTAGTAACTGAAGACATAACCCACCGGTACCAGACTGACCAGAATGTCCGCTTGATGTTCGAAATTGGTGTTAAATGAAAATTACTTGATATTCAACCAATGGTCGATCTTTCTTTTTTTAATTTTTTTTTATGTGACATAATGCGTGATTTCGATTGACGTCTCTCCCCCCTCCCCCTCCCCCCCCCCCCCCC
>CAXITT010000030.1:2402654-2424144 GCA_964033795.1 Lymnaea stagnalis
AAAGAGAGATGGCACGGTGATGGGTACGGAAAAGAGAGATGGGACTGTGAGGGGTACGGAAAAAAGAGGTGGCACTGTGATTGGTGCGGAAAGAGAGATGGCACTGTGATGGGTACGGAAAAGAGAGATGGCACTGTGATGGGTACGGAAAAGAGAGGTGGCACTGTGATGGGTACGGAAAAGAGAGGTGGCACTGTGATGGGTGCGGAAAAGAGAGATGGCACTGTGATGGGTACGGAAAAGAGAGGTGGCACTGTGATGGGTGCGGAAAAGAGAGATGGCACTGTGATGGGTACGGAAAAGAGAGATTGCACAGAACGGTGCATTTATTTAGTGAAAGCTGGTTTTGATTTATTTTCTTTATTTTTATGTGACTGGTAACGTAACAAACATGGACCGTGCTACAAGAGCCGGCGAGTGACCGCCCCCCACCCCCAACCCTTCCTCCCCCCCAACCCCCATGTGGCTTCCACGGTTCCAAATTTGTGAGGTGATTTTTTAAAGATTTTTTTCTTTTAGATTTAAAAAAAAATTTAAAAAAGAAACTTTGAATGCAGGAGGAACAAAATGGAAAAGTCGAGTGGGGGGGGGGGCAACATCGGAGCATTCGTTACTAAGGTAAACAAACCGTCGTCAGCAGGGGGGGGGGGGCCAACATCGGAGCATTCCTTACTAAGGTAAAGAAACCGTCGTCAGCAGGGGGGAGGGGGCCAACATCGGAGCATTCCTTACTAAGGTAAAGAAACCGTCGTCAGCAGGGGGGAGGGGGCCAACATCGGAGCATTCCTTACTAAGGTAAAGAAACCGTCGTCAGCAGGGGGGAGGGGGCCAACATCGGAGCATTCCTTACTAAGGTAAAGAAACCGTCGTCAGCAGGGGGGAGGGGGCCAACATCGGAGCATTCCTTACTAAGGTAAAGAAACCGTCGTCAGCAGGGGGGAGGGGGCCAACATCGGAGCATTCCTTACTAAGGTAAAGAAACCGTCGTCAGCAGGGGGGAGGGGGCCAACATCGGAGCATTCCTTACTAAGGTAAAGAAACCGTCGTCAGCAGGGGGGAGGGGGCCAACATCGGAGCATTCCTTACTAAGGTAAAGAAACCGTCGTCAGCAGGGGGGAGGGGGCCAACATCGGAGCATTCCTTACTAAGGTAAAGAAACCGTCGTCAGCAGGGGGGAGGGGGCCAACATCGGAGCATTCCTTACTAAGGTAAAGAAACCGTCGTCAGCAGGGGGGAGGGGGCCAACATCGGAGCATTCCTTACTAAGGTAAAGAAACCGTCGTCAGCAGGGGGGAGGGGGCCAACATCGGAGCATTCCTTACTAAGGTAAAGAAACCGTCGTCAGCAGGGGGGAGGGGGCCAACATCGGAGCATTCCTTACTAAGGTAAAGAAACCGTCGTCAGCAGGGGGGAGGGGGCCAACATCGGAGCATTCCTTACTAAGGTAAAGAAACCGTCGTCAGCAGGGGGGAGGGGGCCAACATCGGAGCATTCCTTACTAAGGTAAAGAAACCGTCGTCAGCAGGGGGGAGGGGGCCAACATCGGAGCATTCCTTACTAAGGTAAACAAACCGTCGTCAGCAGGGGGGAGGGGGCCACCCAGGTCACAACGGACCGCTGTTGTCTGCTACAATTTCATATCACGAGCAAACTTTGAACGAGAGGGAATAACATTACAAACGCCTTGGAGACCATTAAAAACCACTACAGCCCAGGTGAGGAGACGAAGACAAGGGGGTGGGGGGGGCATTTGAAGGGGCCATGATGAACAACCAGCTTAACCTCTATCTACTGTACAGACCTTGGGCTCTCAACCTTTTTTTTTTTTTCGAAGCAGGGCCGTACCACCTCTTTGTTGCAGTCCTGTACCACCTCTTTGTTGCAGGACTGTATCACCTCTTTGTTGCAGGTCTGTACCACCTCTTTGTTGCAGGGCTGTACCACCTCTTTGTTGCAGGGCTGTACCACCTCTTTGTTGCAGAGCTGTACCACCTCTTTGTTGCAGGGCTGTACCACCTCTTTGTTGCAGGGCTGTACCGCCTCTTGATTTCAAAACATATTTTGCGCGCCGCTCGATAAAATTGACCTTTTTTTTTTATTTAAATGCAGTTAATCCTGATTTTCTGGGTCTTCCCTCAACACCCTCCATTGTCGATATCATAGTGCATACCTACCCTGTTAAACATTAGTGTTGATACGATTCTATTAATAGAGTTATTTCAGGTGGCTTAAGGAATGCATTAACTACCCTACATTAATAACATGGCGGGCCAGACGTGGCCCACAGATCGATTCTCAACGACACGCGCAAGTCCAAACAATAATGGATTTCAAAAGAAAAGAGTTTTATGAAGTTGTTGGCACTAAATTAAGTATCCGACGGTGGGCTTACTGCTACAAAGGGTTAGCCGAACACTGTGCCAAGTGACGGGGACCCGAACTGCTGGTATTGCGCATTACTCCCACAAACAGTGTTAAATCCGTTAACTTCTTGCCCAAAACTTAGGACGGAAAGTGGTGAAGGGGGGTCCTACTTTACAGCCTAACAGATGGACTTTGTGGCCCGACTGCTAGGCGGGGGCCATCAAGCGCTACTGAGCATGGAATCTCCCAAAGTATGTATACAATTTGGTGAAAACAGTCGGAAAGCACAGAGAAACAGTCGAAAAACATGAGGAGACAGTCGAAAAACAAAGAGAAACAGTCGGCAAACACTGACTCACCGATTTCATTCATCATCTGTACCACGAGATTTTCCCGCCTTTTTCTGGCATTCTCCGCCATTTTTCTCATGTATCCAATCGGAGGCAAGGGCGGCACGATCTTGGATAGACGACCTTGAGATGGGTTCCTGTTGGTCGCCGTTGAAGGCAGCGGAGCGGGCATCGGTCGCCGGGGCTCGCACACGTTGTACGGAGGGAGTGAGCTGTTGGCGTCGTGGCTCATTTCAGTAGCTGCTTTGATGAACTGCTGTCGGTGATAGTTCATAGCACAATATCTGTCTCTGTTCAGCAGACTTCGGTAGAATTTAGAAAACTCACCCGTTTTGTCATTCATTGATGGCCTTCACCTCATTGACTTTTCGCTTTTTTTTTTCTTTTTTATTGTTAGAAAATATAATTATTTACAACGCCAAAGTTGTTTACGTAAGTGTTATTAAAAGTAGAATAGTCTATAGAAATGTAAGTGTTATTAGAAGTAGAATAGTCTATAGAAAGATCAGGTCACATAGTGGGGAAAAAAAAGATAAAATTTAAAAATATATTCTCATGCAAGGCTCAAAGTTGAAAAAGGTATTATTATAGTAGATCAAGTTGTCGAATCTTGAATGAATTTGATCAGAAACATTGTTTGTTTAATGTGTGTTGAAAGTAATCTCAGAATTTTCCCCACACTTCTGCTTGCTTTGTTTGTGAAAACACAAATTTAGTTGTTTTTTTGTTGTTGTTTTTTTTAAATTTGAAGTTCACTTCCGGAAAGAGCGGTAACAAAGACGTAAAATTATATGTGTGCAATTCTAGATTCTAGAGTAAGCGCACGTTAAGAGACCAACTTGGTCCTATTTGTATAAAATTTCACCTGAGCTATTCCTTGTGTTTGTAATACAGCGAGTCTGTCTGTCGAAATCGACACTTAGCTTTATTTAGTTCCACGTCAAATTAATTCAATGCTTACTGCTTACGGTCCAACCTAATAAAATATACATGCTTTAAAAATAAATAGGCCTACAATCTGTGAGGAAAAGCATTGCCGACCCTAGAGAGGGATTGGGTTGAAAGGGGGGGGGGCTTTGGCAATTTAAAATTTGTGGGGCCTTTGAGGTTATGAACCCCGGCTGATATCATATTAAATCACGACATAGTCATACTTGATCTTACTGGTTTACTCGTCATAATGGGACATACGTTGCTCACTCGCCTAGTATCCCAATTGTTGTTACTGTATCTGTAACAGTTAAATGGTCTTGCATCGCGGCATGGTTGATAATCTTATGGTTTTTTAATTTTCCCACTGCTTTGGGGGTGATTCTGCCCCCCCCCCCGACTGAAATGTTAGGTTCTTTTGTAAGATTGTCCTAGAGCTGGCTGGTACAAGCCTCTGTGGTACAATTCTCTGTGGTACAATTCTCTGTGGTACAATTCTCTGTGGTACAATTCTCTGTGGTACAAGCCTCTGTGGTACAATTCTCTGTGGTACAATTATCTGTGGTACAAGTCTCTGTGGTACAAGTCTCTGTGGTACAATTCTCTGTGGTACAAGTCTCTGTGGTACAATTCTCTGTGGTACAAGTCTCTGTGGTACAATTCTCTGTGGTACAAGTCTCTGTGGTACAATTCTCTGTGGTACAAGTCTCTGTGGTACAAGTCTCTGTGGTACAAGCCTCTGTGGTACAAGTCTCTGTGGTACAAGTCTCTGTGGTACAAGCCTCTGTGGTACAATTCTCTGTGGTACAATTCTCTGTGGTACAAGTCTCTGACTTTTTTCTTTTATTGTTGGCGAGGCCGTAGTGTTCAAAGTCTTTAGACAAAGCAATCAAATATTTCGTTGGTTCGTGATACGGAGTTGCTGAATATCACATAGACAACCTAGAATGTCAAAGTACATCAGCAGTATTTGGAAACACGTCTTCACTAATCCCATCGTCTGCTTGACTAGCCACAAGATATATTCTATCTTGAAAGATTCTCCAGGCGTCTGCTGTGTCTCGCCTTCTGCCCATTTCTTTGCCTATCGGGGCGTTCTTTAAACACTGGCTAGCTGTTCGTCTCTGATGAAATGTCCTTTGCAGCGGTCAGAGCTGATGAAAATCTTTCTGCTCTGTATTTGTTGGGGGTGGGGGGGGACACAAGGTAGACCTTGGAGATGTGTAATGGCTACATCAAGATGCATAGCGCAGGTCTTACAAGATCTTGCTGGTGGTGTTGACGGCTAACAGGACGTCATACCGTACGCCCATGCAGGTCAAAAAGATATTGAAAAAATCCAAGTTCGTATTTTGCAAGACAAGCACTTTAGCTCTTTACGTGATTTAACGTGGAACCGTGGGCAGAGCCGTTCTTAGGCATTGGCAAACTAGGCGAACGCCTAGGGCACTTTTTTTTTTTTTTTTTTTTAGCCTACAGCTACAACCCCGTATATTTCAAAAGTACAAACGTTCTCTAGGGGCGGAATAATCCATATGGTTAGTAGTTACACGCGAGCAAAGAGGAAACAGTGACGAAGGCAGAATGAAGGTGCCGCAATGGTGTTTTCTCCCCGGACTCAACCCCTTTTTTCGGGGCCCCCTACCTACGCCCCATGCCTAGAGGCCCCCCAGAATCTTAATGATGGCTCTGCGTAGGCACGGCGTTACTATATTAATAATATAAAATATGATAAGGGCAACCCCCCCCCCCCCAATATGCGCGGAGCCTTGGACGGTCGCCTCGTTCGTCATCCCCCCCCCCACCCCTCAGTACCGGCCCTAGGTCAAGTACATCCACAGTGTAGTGAGATGTTCTATCAAACACATGCATCTCACTAAACGAGATGCAAAGGAAGATTGCGTCCAAGTCTTTTCTTCTTCTTGCGTCTTTTCTTCTTCTTCTTCTTCTATATAATTCGGGCCCACGATCAATGTATTGATCATTTTGGCTCCTATGCATGTAGCGGGGATTTGCAATGTTTCTGCGCTTGGTGTTGGTGAGGATATTTCACTGGTTGCAAGGGTTACTTAGTGAGGGTATCATGCACTGGGGGTTGGAAGGCCTGAGGCAATAGACGCAAATGTGTCAAGTATTATCGCCTCAACTGTTCCTTTTGGAAACTTGTTCCATTCTCTGATAGTCTTTGGCAGGAATGAGCAGTTCCTATACGGGCTTCTCGCTGAACTGTTATACTGAGTAAATTATAGAATACTGAACCCTAGGACAAACTAAAGTCTTGACACGTAGTGGTAGAAGATATTTGATTTGAAAGATTTTAAACTTGTTTCGTGTTGCTTTAAAATATCTTCTTCACCAGTGCACATCATTTTAGAATGTCCCCATAACACCCCCCTCCCTTTTCCACTCCCCAAACCGAGGTGTCGAGGTCATTTGAATCATTAGTGTCTTTACCTAAGAGTGTAAACCATGGCCACGAGCCAGGATGGGTGACTCATATAGTTATGACACTACAAAACACCATTGTGTGGCTCATGTTTGAGGCTACGTTTATCTATCGCTGGGATGCCAAGTGAGTCAAATCCATTCAACGTTATGTACCCGAGATAGCGTGAATTCGCTCTCAATTGTTGGCCTCAACAATTATGGTTTGTTGTAACGATGCAGTCAGTTATTGCACTCTTCGTTAAGCGATCTATGAACGGCAAATGAGATTTTAATTTGGTAACATGTTGAGATAAGAGCTACCGTGTTGCAGGTCGATGGTTCTCGGGCTCTGACGTGGGGAGCCTCTTAATTCCGAAGGTGAATGGCATTTGTGTAAGGTCGTCCAGAGGTTGGGGTCTACTATTCTGAAATGGAACGTCGGGAACAACGTTTGGTTGAATTAATTTCGGTTTAGGTTCTTCCGTTGTTCGTTTAATACCCTAAGACTGGCCAGAAAGCCTTCTAAATTAAACAGGACGAATAATCGTCTCAACTATGTAACTAACTGCCAAGCTTCACAATTTCTTAACACTTATCCTTACAGAACCTGCGCTCTTCAACACGGTCCTTCCTGACAGTTCCCAGTGTGGATGGGCACAGAAAGAAGTCATACGGGGCAATGTTCCCTTTAAGCTGCGCTGCCGCGCAACTATCTCACAGACGCCGCGCAGCAGTTTTGAGTTCCGCGCAGCAAATTTGCATGTAAGTGTGTGTTTGTGGGCTGTAAAATTTTGCACACACAAAAAAATGATGCTCTAAACCTTTGCACACAACTGTATGATTTTGCACACGAACCAGCAAACCTTAGAGGGAACATTGATACGTGGTGCGCTCTTTTGAAGCTATTGCGCCTAATTTATGGAACATTTTGCCTCAATCTTTGAGGGAAATTGAAAATGATAAAAATTTATTTAAGAAACATTTAAAGACTTTTTTTTCTTTAAATATAATTTAGGACATTATAGAACCGTTAACATGATAAAATAGCATGGATACAAGCGCTATAAACGTATTAAATCAAATCTAATAATATGTGTCTTCAAACTCATTTTCCTTCTTAAATAGACAGAGTTTGCTGATACATCTTGGACAAACTCCATTAGATTGTATATCTTTAATATTCTTGGTTGTTTTTTTTTTTTTTTCATTTTGCGCGTCCGACGGCGTTGTGCCGACACGTTTGTTGTCTCGGGGTAGCCTCTCTTCAAGATTTCACCTACCTGAATTTCTCTGCAGCTGCCCCATAGCTTGAGAATGTCTGCCGTTATATCATTATCATGAAGGTACCGGGTACACCTACTTCACTAACCCAGTCTGAAAGCGAGTCTCAAATACAATGATGCTAAATTAGTTGTAAGTCAAGCGGGAAGCGAGTCTCAAATACAATGATGCTAAATTAGTTGTAAGTCAAGCGGGAAGTGAGTCTCAAATACAATGATGCTAAATTAGTTGTAAGTCAAGCGGGAAGCGAGTCTCAAATACAATGATGCTAAATTAGTTGTAAGTCAAGCGGGAAGCGAGTCTCAAATACAATGATGCTAAATTAGTTGTAAGTCAAGCGGGAAGCGAGTCTCAAATACAATGATGCTAAATTAGTTGTAAGTCAAGCGGGAAGCGAGTCTCAAATACAATGATGCTAAATTAGTTGTAAGTCAAGCGGGAAGCGAGTCTCAAATACAATGATGCTAAATTAGTTGTAAGTCAAGCGGGAAGCGAGTCTCAAATACAATGATGCTAAATTAGTTGTAAGTCAAGCGGGAAGCGAGTCTCAAATACAATGATGCTAAATTAGTTGTAAGTCAAGCGGGAAGCGAGTCTCAAATACAATGATGCTAAATTAGTTGTAAGTCAAGCGGGAGGCGAGTCTCAAATACAATGATGCTAAATTAGTTGTAAGTCAAGCGGGAAGCGAGTCTCAAATACAATGATGCTAAATTAGTTGTAAACACAACAAAACTAAAACCCACAACAAAACAAACAAACAAAACACACACACAAAAAATATTATTTTAAAAACCTGAGGATCCCCGTTTCGTGGTATTTAAAGGGTCAGCTTCTGTGCTCGGAGGTCTCAGTAAACATATTTATCATCGTACTTACAAGTGAGGTAAGCATGATCTCAAAATGTTCAAAATGTGTAGTGCAAATGTGCAAATGCCGTTTATATTTGTACTATAATATTATATAAAAAAAGAAAAATTATGGTTTAATTTTTGGACTTTTTCTTTTATTAACGTAGACAAGAATTTACACGTCTGAATAAACCAGATATTTGTTGTTTTTAAATAAAGTTTCTGCAATAGGTTTTGAAATAAATAACAGTTGCACATCAATTAGCATGACGGCGAGACCATCGTTGTTTCGAGTTGTCTGCATTGCAGACCACCTTAAGGCCACCGCTGCAAACCATGTTCAAATTTTTCCCAGAATACTCTGAGAAGGAAAACTTTGACTCAAATATTAACTCACGTTCCACAGTCTGCACGTTTCTCCGGACACCACTACTCTCAGAACGCGCCACGACACTATGGCTCTGATCGATGTTGACGGAAGCTCACTGTGCGTCTGGTCAGCTGGAAAAAATATCGTTTCCATGGTGACCGTTAAACCCGCTTCTTGTCAAAGAACTAAAACGTTTGTGCCTCATTTTCCCCCCACCCTCCAACCCCACCCCTTCCGCTATTCGCTAACCCCCCTGGTAGGAGCCATGATGCCTGCATTATTTGTTTTATAACGACCATCGCAACCACCCCAACCATCCCAACCACCCCAACCACCGCAACCATCCAAACCACCCCAACCATCCCAACCATCTCAATCACCACAACCATCCCAACCATCCCAACCATCCCAACCATCCCAACCACCCCAACCACCCCAACCATCCCAAAAATCCCAACCATCCCAACCACCATTAAAGGAAGAACCAAATTCCTACCTGAAAATTCAGAAATCCCATATGGAAAAGTCAGAAACCCCAAATGGCAATTCAGAAATAATATCTGGGAAAATAAGAAATACTAACTTGTTCTTTCCGAGAAATGTATTTGAGTAACACATTTTTTTAAAAATAGTTGTTTTGCTTAGTTTTGTTTTTTTTGTTTTTTGTACAGTTACAGGTAAATTTCAGGTAATCTAAGATGAAGACATTGCTGTTGTTACTCATTGGGCTGGCGGCCATTTTGGCACTCATACAGTTAACAGGTTAGTTTCCACAACAGTTATTCCTTACGTACCAAATGTTATGTGTGTACGTGAAATGTAATCATTATAATGCAGCATGTAAGTGAAATGTTATTGTATTTAAGCGATGTGTGAGTAATTTAATGCAGTGTGTAAGTGAAATTAAACTTTCTAATGCTGTGTGCAAGGGAAATGTATCTTTATAATGCAGTGTGTAAGGAAAATGTCAGTAATGTATTGTGTAAGGAAAATGTAACTTTCTAATGTGTAAGAGAAATGTAAGTAATGTAATGTGTAAAGGCAACGTAAAATATGGCCCAATAATAAAAATTGTCTTATCCAATATTTATTTAGGAACCCCCCCCCCCCCGGGGCCCCCATCATTTATATGTGAAATGTTTGCACAAAGCACGAAACTATGCACAAAGAATTTATTATATGGAATAGTTATCTCTATCTTTAAAAACATAATACATGTAGCTCAACGTTGAACACATTTTGTTTTTTCAGACGCATTTTGTTTGATTGCGCCTTGCCCTGACCCCTGCATGTTCCACGAGTGTCCAGTTGGTCAGACCTGTGTGTAAGTATCACGTCCACTTACTTGATTTCTGGTCAGACGTGTGTGTAAGTATCGTGTCCACCCAGGGCCTGTTCGATGTGCCTGCATCTGGGGCAGTAGCCCGGGGCGCCATGAGCTTAAGGCGTCATCAACGATCTTCCAAAATTGAAAAGAGCATTGCATGTGGGCGCCATGGAAGAAAAATAGTTTTTAGTTTTTAAAGAAAAAAAAAACGTTTGAATTTGTACGTCATACTATTTTCACATAAACTCTTTGCTAACGCATAGGTCACGGCGTGAAAAGTCGCTGATGACAAAGGCAGAAGCTTCCGTTGTAGGTACAAAGAACAGTGGCAAAGTTTCATTTACGCATGGGGATTTTTCCATGGCCTAAAAAATCAGCCAGACAAAGCTAAGCTCAAAGCAGCATGTCAAGGTTTGGAGAATGTGTTAAGGTATCAAGAAAATAGCGATAGAAATGGATGTGATCTGTTGACTGAACTAGATATGGTCAAAGAATTATTTCCTCTTGACGTCCAATCACGTGACGACTGGTCCGACATGAAGTATGCTTCAAGTAATTACTTCACGACGACGGTTTCGAGCTGAACATTTTCTCAAGGCCATGTCTATATTTAACTTCAACTGACCCAGATTTGATAGTTACTTTTTTTTTTTTTTTAATAAAAAAAAGATTTTTAAAAAAATGGATTTTACACAATAACAAGAATTTGGAAATGAAGGGGTCAACCAAAAAAGGTCAAATTCTGATCGATTTAAAAGTCTTTTAAAAAAACAAAAAAAAAACAGTTTGCCTAGAAACTAATCTAGAAGCGAATCGCGCAAAGTGTGTACATCATTAGAAGTTTTAAGCTCGTCGAGATTACACACGGCAAATTAAGGAGAAGATACTTAAATAATTCAAGTATTTCAAGTGTCTTCGGTTTGTAGAGTGAGAAATCAGCCACACAGCGCTCCAGTCTTCTTTAACGCGGTGTTTTCCGAACTTTAAAGTTGGCGGGCCAGTTTCGAAAAGGCGACAGGGACCGCTGTAAGATTTATTAATTATATATATATATTTTATTTGACTAATAAATAGTCATGTTGTGCGGGTCGGCAACGTAATGCTCGCGTGCGGATCGGCAAAGTAAGGCTCGCGGACCGGCAAAGTAAGGCTCGTGGACCTGCTAAGTAAGGCTCGCGGACCGGCAAAGTAAGGCTCGTGGACCTGCAAAGTAAGGCTCGTGGACCTGCCAACGTTAGGCTCGTGGACCGGTGCCGGTTCGCAGACCACCATTTGGTGAACGCTACTTTACCGCATACATCTCAAACAAAAGTTAGGCCGCCATCTTTGCTTCTTGGATCTTTGGATTGCTCCCGAGTTTTCTTTATTACTCCACCAAACGACATATTTGTTCCGTGACACTGCACTTCATTTCCGTTAGCTGTTTACTGAATTTTATATGAGAAATACGATTGGGGGGTACGTTCGGATGAAGCAATAACTGTGGAGAGAAACCCGAAGAAGGACAATACAACAACAACAACCCAAAAAAAAAAAAAAAAGTGGACTTTTCGATATTTGTTCCGTGACACTGCACTTCATTTCCGTTAGCTGTTTATTTAATTTTATATGAGAAATACGATTGGGGGGGTACGTTCGGATGAAGCAATAACTGTGGAGAGAAACCCGAAGAAGGAAAAAACAACAACAACAACCCAAAAAAAAAAAAAAAAGTGGACTTTTCGGTCTAGACGTCTTCGACATCAAAATTACAGACAGACAAACTCAGCGTGTAGATGCGGACTTGACAGGAAACTCTTACGGAGTTCTCCCTCTTCAGCCTTCCGAGAAACAGGTATAAACATTTCATAGCAATCCCCAAAATAAGCTGTACTGTGCATGATTGGTCATTGGCTAACCACGTTGAAATCCATGTTTGTAATCGTAAACCCACATTTTATTATTGTGATCTTCACAGGCAATGCACTTGCGAGGCAACGTGTCAAACCGTAGCATAGAACTGTGGAGTTTGATTGCTACATGCAGACGATGACCTGGTCAATTTTTGTTTCTGTGGTGCCAGATTGGATTTGAGTCTCATCGGGTAGCACAACGAATGATAATAAATACTGTAGGACGTTCGCAAAATGACGGATTCATTCATTTTGAGCATAAAATAAATTGTTTCTCCTAACTACATTAACATTATCGTTTGTTTTTTTTTTATGTTAATCGGGTCAAGAGTTCCAGCAACATGTCTGAGGTGAGTGACTAGGTTCTACTTTAGACACATTCTAAACACCAAATTTTCACACGCCGAAACTGCCTCCTTCATCCCAAGCCTAAACAAAAAAAAATAAATTAAAAAACTTTAGGATTAAATGTCTGGTGCCTTCCGTGCCCCAAATCACTTTGCGTCCTTGTTTGTTGTTTTTTTTTTTCCAACAGCGTCACCCCCCACCCGAAGGTCAGACACCATGGGTCTTAGAGCTCGTTCTGTTAACCAACCCCCACACCTTTTCACATACACACACACTACACACACACACACACACGCGCGCTCACGAAAGACACGCACACGCAACAAGGACTCTCACGTTTTCGCAATAATCAATTATTGACTGGAAAGATATAAGAAGGAAACGCAAGCATGGTTAGAACTTTAAAATATACTTACTTCCGGGTCGGGGAACCCTCGTATATATTTTTTCCTTATATCAATTTTATAAATATTAGTTCGAATCTAGACCACCGCATGGATGCATGAATCTAGACAAGTGGTTCTCAAACTTTTTCATTGCCTTCCGAACCACCCTCTTGAAATTCCCACAGCTCTCATCGGAGCTTCGCTACCCAACCTTTTCACTGAAAAAAAAAATAGTTGAGTAGAGTATGTTGATGCTTGAAATGAAATGACAGGACAATGGAAGAAGAATATTTCGACTAATAGCCTTCTTCAGCAGACAAGAACAAAACAAGAAACGACAAGAAATAGAAAACAAATTCAAACACTAAAGTGTTTGTTGTTCGCCACGTATGCTATGTTGTTGCCGGAAGTCACAAACGGAAATATTTGTGATATTCAAAAGATTATAGGAAGTAAAAGAATGTTTGTTTCATTATTGTGAAGAATTGAATGTGTCAAAGCTTTATGCCAGACGAGATGGGGTGGAGAATTGAATGTGTCAAAGCTTTATGCCAGACGAGATGGGGTGCAGAATTGAATGTGTCAAAGCTTTATGCCAGACGAGATGGGGTGCAGAATTGAATGTGTCAAAGCTTTATGCCAGACTAGATAGGAGTGCAGAATTCAAAGTGTCAAAACTTTATGCCAGACTAGATGGGAGTGAAGAATTGAATGTGTCAAAGCTTTATGCCAGACTAGATGGGAGTGAAGAATTGAATGTGTCAAAGCTTTATGCCAGACTAGATGGGGGTGCAGAATTGAATGTGTCAAAGCTTTATGCCAGACTAGATAGGAGTGAAGAATTGAATGTGTCAAAGCTTTATGCCAGACTAGATAGGAGTGAAGAATTGAATGTGTCAAAGCTTTATGCCAGACTAGATGGGAGTGAAGAATTGAATGTGTCAAAGCCATTAAAAAGTAAATTACGGGAATAATCCGAGAAACTTTCTATTAACTTTTAGTAATGTCTGTGTCTGATCTTGTAGTGTGAAATGAAGCATAAATACTTGTATCACGAATAGAAGAGTGTGTTTTTTTTTAAAGTGTTGATAAATATTGTTTAAAAAAAACTATGCAGGACAACTCTGTGGAATTATTTACTGCAGTTAACCTAAAGAATACTGTCAATGATTATTTAATTGATTATCGAGCAAATGGATTTAGAAATGCACTAGATTCAAAAGTAAAAATAGCTACAGAATTAGATGTAGAACCCATTTTTAGAAATAGAAGTAGGAGAAGAAGAAGAAGAAGAAAGCTATGAATATGAGTTGACTGACGAGGTTCCAAATGCAGATGGCCTTGAACAACAACAAAATCACGCCTTCGTTGTATTACTAGACAGAACGATTAATTCTTTAAAAGAGAGAGATTTGAAAAGTTTCAAAGTTTCAATAACACAGGTGACTATTTTTAATGACCTAAAAATCAGCCGGACAAAGATAAGCTCAAATCGGCATGTCAAGGTTTGGAGGATAAGTTGAGGTATCAAGACAATAGCGATGTAAATGGATGTGATCTGTTAACTGAACGAGATTTGGCCAAAGAGTTATTTCCTCATGATGTCAAGCTTCCACTAGAAGCCGCTAAATTCATGAACACTACTATGGGTATTGTGGGGAGCATTAAGAGTTATAATAATTGATTCAAGTTGTGTAACATCAATATAAGAACAAGGTTTGCTGAACTTGACGTCATAGACAGGACAAACGATCTGGACGTTTCGGCTTAGAGCCTTCGTCAGCAAACAAGACAAAAAAAAAGTATGACAAGTAACAGAACACAGTAAAAAAAAAAAACTTCAGAGATTTCATTTTGTTGCCGGATGTAGGATTGCAGGGAAATGAAATCATATAAATATTGTTACTTTGAAAAATAAGGTAGAGAATCTTAATGAACCAAAATATTTAGGGATACACAAAATCTAAGGAATAAGAAAAAAAAAAAAAGAAATACAGGAAAATTGAGAAAAACTAGTAAGAGAGTATTTGAGATATGGTGCCGAAAAGCTGAATAAATTTGTTTTCCATTTTCCCTCTCTCAACTGTGTTTGTGCAAGAAATTAGTGCCGTAATGGATTTATCTAATGCACTTTTATATTGCTCTCTGTTGAAGTGTGAAGAGACTGGGGATAGTTTACCTTGTTCAATATCCCGAAGATGTTCTGTGAACCTATATGCCAATCTTCTCAATGTTTCGCCTATATAACTAGAATGACATCTATGGCACACAATCAAATATATCACATTACGACTAAGGCATGTGAAGCCCTCTTTGATGGTAAAGGTTCCTTTAGGGAGGCCAGTGTTTTTTTTTTTGTTTGGAGTGTTTAGCGACACGTCCTACATCGGCTTCTTGAGCATGGTTTAATCCCAAAGTAAGACGGGTCAGCTCGAAGGCGGCTATGAACCAGAAGGTCACCTAGATTTTTGTCCCGTCTGAAGACAATCAGAAGCATGTTACGCTTATTTATGAATAATTTTTGGGCTGTCAAATTGTGAGGGTGATTGTTTAGTATGAGCTCGGTTCGATCTTCATTTTGTTTTGGCCAGGTTTAAAAGCGTTTCTTCCATATGCCAGTGCTGACACGATTGAATGCCGTGACAAGAGTAGTTTCAGGATAAGATCTGGAGCGAAAGAAATCCATAATGTCATCAGCCTTTTCTAAAACGTCTTCATCAACCTGGCAGAGGCGCCGTAGTATAAGAAGTTGTGAGAAGGGTATAGAGTCTTTGAATTATTTGGGGTGGGAGGATAAATACAATAGATAACTATGGCTGTCAGTTGGTTTGTAGTAGGCAGATGTGATCAATGCTTTTCTTTCAAAGTTATGTTGATATCAAGGATGTTGACAGAATATCCGGATATTTCTGAAGTAAATTTTATGGATGGATGAAATAAATTTAAGAAATCTATTTTAAAAAATGTATTCTTATATTTCCTTTAGCATTAAGATTGATGCTTACAATATATCATACTGTAGCCGCTGGCGAGACAAGATTCAGTACAGCATACTGTAGCCGCTGGCGAGACAAGATACAATACAGCATACTGTAGCCAATGGCGAGACAAGATACAATATATCATACTGTAGCCGCTGGCGAGACAAGATTCAGTACAGCATACTGTAGCCGCTGGCGAGACAAGATACAATACAGCATACTGTAGCCAATGGCGAGACAAGATTCAGTACAGCATACTGTAGCCGCTGGCGAGACAAGATTCAGTACAGCATACTGTAGCCGCTGGCGAGACAAGATACAATACAGCATACTGTAGCCAATGGCGAGACAAGATTCAGTACAGCATACTGTAGCCGCTGGCGAGACAAGATTCAGTACAGCATACTGTAGCCGCTGGCGAGACAAGATTCAGTACAGCATACTGTAGCCGCTGGCGAGACAAGATTCAGTACAGCATACTGTAGCCGCTGGCGAGACAAGATTCAGTACAGCATACTGTAGCCGCTGGCGAGACAAGATTCAGTCAACTAAAGCTCATAAAACAAAATTTACGATCATCCATGTCTCCAGGCAGCATGAATTCTTTGGCTATTTTGTCTATAAAAAATGATATTGCAAAGAATCTACCGTATTTATTGGCGTATAACACTCACAGGCGTATAATGCGCACCATTCGCGCGATATGCGGTATGTTATATGGGACCTTAACATTATATCGTCGTATAACACGACACACATCCTTTGCCCCTATTTTCAGGGAGAACAAGTGCGTGTTATACGCCAATAAATACGGTAAATATAGAAAGTGCAAGAAAAAGATTTAAAAGATCTAAAGCAGACCTGGGCTGCATGCGGCCCGCCAGCACCCACTTTGCGGCACGCGAAGTATTACTATTATTTTCTTAATAACTTTCCCCCCTGTCCTATTTTCGATCGGCCCGCACAAGATTTTCATGAAGTATTATGGTCTGCCTCACATTTTGAGTTGTGCAGGCCTGATCTAAATGCTAATTAAAATATTTAAGATAAGATAAGATTCTTTTATTGATCCAAACAAATGGAAATGTTTTATGATTGCATTGTACATTTACAGCACATATATAAAACAATTGGAAGACAAGACATTTGTAATAAAAAATTTTCACTAGCAGCCATTCCGTGAGTTCCCTTATTAGTTCTCATTAAGATTAATTTGTGAGTTCAGGGGGAGCATGCTGGTAAATTCGTACAGATTGGGGAAAAAAAAGAATTTTTATATCTTTCAGTCTTCGCCCTGAGAGAAATAATTCGTCCCGAACGGGCCGATCCAAAGTATCTGTGATGGAGAGGTGGGATGTATCATCCAAAATGTGTTTACTATAACATCTTTCTTCAAATAGTTCTTCCAGTAAAGGATGTTTAGTTTGTGTTATGTTTCTAGCTTTCTTGATTAGTCAGTTTATGCGGTGTTTAATATCAGAATTCGAATTCCCACACCAGCAGGTATTACTGAAATTAAGGAGGCTTCCAATAGTTGCACTGTAGAATAAGTTAACGACTTGTTTGTTTACACCGAAATTGTACAGTTTTTTGAGATAGAACAGTCTTTAGTTGAATTTCTTATACAGCATTTGGCCATGCTCATGTCATGTTAGCTTTTTATTACTGGTGGCACCTTAGTTCTTATATGCCTCTTCTTTCTCTACCCTTTAATTTTTTTACGTTGAGATATGTAATTTGGTGTCGTCCCCCCCCCCCCTTTCTGAAATCAACAACCATTTCCTTTGTTTTTGAGACATTCAGCTGGAGAAAATTTTCATCGCACCAATTGATAAAGCTCGTAACTAAGTTGCGGCATATGACTTCTCCTTCAGATATTAAGCCAACGATGGTGGTATCATCAACAAATTTTAAGACTGGAACGGTGTTGCTTGAGCTTTGAATATCATTGGTTTATATTGTAGACAGTACAGGAGAGAAAGCGCAGCCTAGGTGCCCCGGTGCTTATTCCTCTGGTTAGAGATAATTGGCCATTACCTTGACATATTGTGGTCGATTTGTTAAAAAGTGCAGTATCCAAGCCTGAATATTTAAATGTACACCTAACGAGAAAATGTTCTTTATCATAAGGTGTTGTTGGATAGTGTTAAATGCTGAGGAGAAGTCTAAGAAAAGCACTCTGGCATATTTTTTTTTTGGACTGTCTATGTGATGGTAAAGTCTCTCCAACAATAGTAAGATATCATCCTCCGTACTTCTGGCAGGTTTGTAGGCAAATTGGTGGGGGTCAAGTTTTTGGTGTTTTTCATTTAGAATTTGTCTCAGAATAGGTTTCTCAAAACAGAGGTAAGTGCAACAGGTCGTAAGTCGTTGTTGCAAGTTATCTTATTTTTCTTTGGAATTGGTATGATTTCTGAAGTTTTCCAAATTGTTGGTATTGTGTGAGTTACATAAGATTTATTAAATATGTAACAATTTCATCTGTGGTTAATTGTTCACACTGTCCAAATACCAGTTAAGAAAAACATTTTTATTGTTCATTGTTTGTAATTTTAAAAAAATAATAAACTCACTACCTATTTTATTTTTCCTTGCAAAAATATTTATCAACATGCTTAATAACAGAGTTGAACTTGGCCGGGGCGCCAGAAACCGTGGTGCCGTTCCTGGCTAGCTCACTGGTTTTCTCCAACCGATTTGAATGGGTACAACTTTTAAATTTTAACGCAATTATTTATCAGTATTATTTTTTAGAGCCCCTATAACTGAAATTGCACCTTATGGAATGCCCCCCCCCCACCAAAAAAAAACCACCAAAAAAAACCACCAAAAAAAACACCAAAAAAAACACGGGGAGTTCTTTTCACTTAAATGAAAAATGTAACGTGTAACAATTCTTAAAACAATTCGCCCATGTGTCAAGATCTTAGTTAATCTGATGCCACGGTTCATGGTCGATAGCTTCTGTCTGATTTCAGCGATGTATACACATCCTACAAGCGTAACACAATGCATTGAGAAAAATCGTGTTTCTTCCCTTATCTTATCTCCCCTGAGGTCCGTGTCCTGGATTCATATAAAAGTCAAACAAGATCACGGTACCGAACCATTGTGCACCCATCTTACCGCCCGGCCACCAACAGATTTCTCCACCACTCTTCCACCAATTCACCAAGAATGAACTTTTCCGTGAAAGTACTTCTCGTGGTAGCAGCTGTCTGCGTCTTGGCTGCTCTGGCTAGCGGTGAGTTATCATATATCATGATACCAGACAGAGACCGTATCAAAACAAACTTCATCTTTCTTTAATGATGAATGTACACAGTATTTTCATCCCAACAATTATGATCCATGTTTGGACCAGTCCATTGTCCAACTACTATGGTCCGTATTTGTATCAGTCCAATATCCAACAACTATGATCCATGTTTGGAAGAACTCCATTACCCAATCCGTAGCTATGTTGGTCTGAATTGAAAGAATAGGGTGATGTATGGGTATGTGTTTGTTTGGGGGGGGGGTGCCTGATAGGTTTTTTTGAAACTGCTGTAGACACGTTGTGGGGGGGGGGGAATCATCACCATTAAATTCTTAAATTGGTTAGGCGGTCAATTTATTTAAATGATTACAGCAATGTTGACAGCAATGGTTACAGCATTCGTTACAGCAGGAAGATGGGATTTGATTATGATACAAATGATTTAAGATACAACTAAGTCCCCCCCCCCCCATCTACTTCCTGTCATCCACAGCTGTCCCCTTGTCCATCGTCCCTAACTGCGTCTGTATCAGGGCGCCGTGTATCTGCTAACAACAGGAAGTGACGTCATTCAGGTCAGTCCTTTAAAAAAAATACATGATTGAGTTGTATGATTTTATGACAATGACTATCTATGCATGATCGAGACGAGTTCGTTCGTTCTTCCGTCTGTCCATCAACCGTGCGTTTAAGTTGATGAATGAGCACTCACACGAGCATACTTTCTCTCATTCCTTCACATTCTCAGTTTAAATTAATAATTCATTAGAAGACGCATCTTTATATATAGCATTTTGCTTGTGTTGTGACTATTGTGCTTCCATTTCCGAATTGCGCGCAAAATATAATTCTTGATAACTACGCTAAATAATTTTTTTTTTAAATAACGCAACTGCGTTTGGTGCGTAAGATGTTCTTTTCGGTAAATGAAATCGTCTCAATTTATAAATGGTGTAATAAATATTTTGGTTTAAAAGAGGTTGGGACATTCTACTATTTAATGTAGTTCATGGGCGTGAAATAAAAAGTGTGCAGTGACGTATCATGGTCTGGGGAGGGGGGGTGTAGCGAAAATTCAAATGCTGCTCTTGGATGGACGAAATGCTGCTCTTGGATGGACGAAATGCTGCTCCTGGGGGGACGAAATGCTGCTTGTACGATTAATTAAATAGAAATGATACCCTTTAGTAAATGCTACGGAACGCGTGTCCAGGTCGTCTGCTTCTTGGGCGGCAGCTAAGCTTCTAAAATGATGAAACTAACCTGTTGTCCATTGTTGTTTCTTTCTCTGTTCTACCCAGAATGCCGTTGAATGGACACGAAAGTGGTACGCCTGCTGATGTTCAACAGTGGCGGAGACAGGATTCAGTGACAATGTTCAAGACCAGGAACGTGTTGTGCTCTCGTGCCACTCAATAAAGGAATTACACAACCCCTAAAAAAATGTTTTTTTCCTTATAAATCCTTAATAAAATGTAATATCGAGAAATTGGGGGGGGGGGGGCTAAAAAGTTAAAAAATCAAACAAAAATGTAACGCACTTTATGAGAATCCCAATTAGTGTCCCCCCACCCCCCCCCACCCCCCCCCCCCCCCACCCTAAAAAAATTTTTTTTTCCTTATAAATCCTTAAAAAAAGTTAAAATCGAGAAATGGGGGGGGGGGGGGCTAAAAAGTTGACAAATCATACAAATATGTAACGCACTTTATGAGAATCCCAATTAGTGTCCCCCCACCCACCCCCAACCCCCCCTCCCCCCAAAAAAGGCTCGCAACGCACTTGGGATATCTTTTTTTTTAAAAAGAAGCTCATTAGGTCATTAAGCCATTAGGTCATTAAGCCATTAGGTCATTAAGCCATTAGGTCATTAAGCCATTAGGTCATTAAGCCATTAGGTCATTAAGCCATTACGTCATTAAGCGATGTAATCGAACATTTTATTTCGTGGAATCAGTGTCATTGTATGTCCTTCACGTTCCTCTTGAAAAACTGTGGGGGGGTGGGGGGGGAGATTTTTTGGGGGGTTGGGCTGAAAGTTTGATAGAATATGTTGTCATTGGCAACGAGTCTATGTGCCAAATGCCCACCCGATAGGTTGACGGGAAGTGGGTCAATGAGCCGTCCGAAGATTTTGCCAGCCACGAACAAAAGCGAAGTCAATATAATTTTTTTTAAAGCTTTTGTAATGTTAAAATTGTTCGTGCAAATGTTAACAATGGTGTCTGATTGTAAAGACGTGTGTGTTAATGCAAAGAATCACGTGTAAAGACTAGTAGCGAAGAATGAATAGCAAGTGTAATGTGTGACTTCTAAGAGTAATGTGTGAGTTCTAAGAGTAATATGTGGTTTCTAAGAGTAATATTTGATTGTTAAGGGGTAGATTTTGATCTGTTCACGCAAATCTTGAGGAGCTATGATTCGCAGGAGCCATAATGATCCATACATTGATCGCGGGCCCTCAAAATGTAGATGAATAAAAGAATTTTAACCTTGCATTCTAAAAATGCCCCACAGGGAGAGATCTTGATACCAGCATTATGGGCATGGTTTTCCATTAACTGAAATAACTGTATAAGCAACTCTCCAATGACTGCTATTCTCTTAGACCAACATTCCAATGAATGCTCTTCCTGTCTTGTATCCATCTCTTGAGCGTATTTTTCAACATTTTGATTCGCGCGCTCTACACCCCCCCCCCCCCCCCCCCCCCCCCCCCCACACAC
>CAXITT010000030.1:2424410-2438596 GCA_964033795.1 Lymnaea stagnalis
TCGATACTAATGTGTTTGTGGTATGTCGATACTAATTTACATTTGGTATGTCGATACTAATGTGTTTGTGGTATGTCGATACTAATTTACATTTGGTATGTCGATACTAATGTGTTTGTGGTATGTCGATACTAATTTACATTTGGTATGTCGATACTAATGTGTTTGTGGTATGTCGATACTAATTTACATTTGGTATGTCGATACTAATGTGTTTGTGGTATGTCGATACTAATTTACATTTGGTATGTCGATACTAATGTGTTTGTGGTATGTCGATACTAATGTACTTATAAGACCAAAGAGTCTCACGTTATACTACAATGTTCGTCAAAAAAAAACAACAACAACCTTCCTTTGAAACAACAAACTGACGAAGGTCAGTTGCAGAATTCCTACGCTGCGGGAAAACCGTGTTTCGGATATTTGGTAGAAGGTTGAAATCTTTGAACAAAAAAAAATTCATTTTACGAGTGAAACTACGAACGTGTGGATTTGTGTCTAAGCCCCTCCCATATTCGCGGTCATGGTTGAACTTCAGTCGTAATCCTGCACGGCGCCCGTCTTTCAATCCAAACTTTCACTTATCAGCCGTGGGTCTGTTTCTGTCCGTCTAGTCCGAGGACCCTTGCATTCCGTTCGATGTTCCAGGTACTGCTCGTAAACGGATGTCGTTGATTCCTTTAAGTGCACTGACCGTTGCACCGAGCGACAACTTCCTCTCTCTCTCTCTCTCTCTCTCTCTCTCTCACTCTCTCTCTCCCTCTCTCTCTCTCTCTCTCAGACGCCAGGCCACAAGCTAGCTCTGACGTAACGTTGTCAGCTAGAAGCATAGTTCCCATTCTTTGAGCACCCTTCTTGTGCACGTCTCAGTCCCAGGCTCTTGAGATTCTTTTAACATGGAGCAGCTTGCAATGTTTCCTTTTTTTGTTAAACACGCTTAAAATCTCTCCACATTCCTTCATCGCCCGAGCAAAATGTGGATGGAACAATCCTGATATTTAATATGAATATACCTGATGTACCCTGTCCCCATGGGGAGATGGCAAGATCATGGGATATGAACTGTGGCTACCTGCTGTGCCCTGTCCCCATGAGGAGATGGCAAGATCATGGGATATGAACTGTGGCTATATAGTAATAGGGTGCTGCTATATAGTAAGAGGGTCCTGTTAAATAGTAATAGGGTGCTGTTATTTGGTAAAAGGGTCCTGCTATATAGTATTATGGTCCTGCTATATAGTAACAGGGTGCTGCTATATAGTAATAGGGTCCTGCTATATATTAATAGGGTCCTGCTATATAGTAATATGGTGCTGCTACATATTAATAGGGTCCTGTTATATATACAGTAATAGGGTGCTGCTATATAGTAATAGGGTCCTGTTATATAGTAATAGGGTCCTGTTATATACTGATAGGGTCCTGTTATATACTGATAGGGTCCTGTTATATAGTAATAGGGTCATGTTATATAGTAATAGGGTCCTGTTATATACTGATAGGGTCCTGTTATATAGTAATAGGGTCCTGTTATATAGTAATAGGGTCCTGTTATATAGTAATAGGGTCCTGATATATAGTAATAGTGTGCTACTATAAAGAAATAAGATGCTATCTAGTAATAGATCACAACCGTGAAAATATCAGTGAAGTAAGCATATAACTTTATCGGCATATCCAGTGTAGATCACTTCTATCGTCCAATCCATGGATATGAAAATCCATTAGTTCAAAATTAAGTAGAGTTGAAATATCATCTGCAATACAGACGATTACTCTTCAGTTTTCGCGTCGCTATGGGACATTTTTTGTGATATCCTGTTTTACAAATGTTAGAGTTATATTTCCTTAAAAAGCGCCATATAACTCCTCAAACTAAGGGTGCCACCTATGTGCGGGTCAGTCGCAAACAGCCGCTTTGACAACCCCAAACTAAGGGTGCCACCTATGTGCGGGTCAGTCGCAAACACCCGCTTTGACAACCCCAAACTAATGATATTATACGGTACTTGAGAAACGATTTACCAAAGAAACTTTTAAAAAGTTGAACTTAGGTATCGTTGAAAAGCCGTATGGTGACCACACCCCAATCCCCACCCCCCAACCCCACCCCCCAGAAAAAAAAAAGAAATGAAAACCACTGCCCTGGACTAGCTATTGATCAGGAGAAATAGGATAGCCAAATTGGTTGACTTCGTGAATGGCTACGTAGCCCTTGAATGAAGTCTTTGATCGACTGGAAGGCCATTGACTAGCGTCAAAATGAAGAAGTTCAATGGACCTATAGCGCTTACCCAGAGGGGAGTAAAAAAAAAACGCGGAGACAGTACAATGCTCCCCTTTTGTTGCACTGATCCAGGGGCGCCTCCACAAGTGGGATCACCGCCCCTGCATAAGCCTTCCTTTATCCAATCTTGTATGCAGTTTATTTTTCCCTGGATAGAGACGCTGTTCACCAGCGTTGTTTCCCCCTTTGCAGACTTGAGGTTAATGGCGGCGCCGGAATACCATGAGCCGACAGGGCGTCACGTGACTAACAATTCTTTATTCTGACTGGTGGATGACGGCCTTCCAACATCACGCAAAAGTGTTATTCGAATAGATAGGAAAATTAATAACTTTCTCATATGGTCTTGATTTTTTTTACTGGTAATTTTTAAGAAGAAAGAAAGACGTTTTTTTTCCCAAATACTGTGCCTGTCTAATTTATTCATTTAGTTTTAGGCATTTTATTGGGGGGCATTGCCTACAAAACCAGGCTACCCCCATGAAATATCAGGTTTGCTAACGCAAATCTAATTTTCGTGCAAATATTTAAATATTCAATATTTTTACAGATGAACAAATTTCTTGACGGTCACGTTGGTTGGTTTGTTTTTTGGTTTTTTTTTTGGGTGGTGGGGGGTGGGAGGGGGGTACATTTACGTGTTTAAACCATGGAGCTAAAAAAAAGAAATATCATTCTCTATTAATGACTATTATTTAACACTGTAATATAATGTAAAATCATGTATGTAACATTAGATTATTGTATGGCATTACCATCGGTGCTAAGCTTCTACTATTTACCATTATGATCATACCAGTAGCAAACACGCAAGAATACATCACAAAACGGGGTGAGAATTTTTAAAGCGTCTAGTAAAATTTCTCATTAATTTTTATGAGATCTTCAGATGGTTATGAACTTATTCGGGCAAATCATTTAAAACAAATTTTAAGGCATTTTCCCCTTACCCTGATTGGCTGGCAACACGGTGAAGTTGAATCGGGACTTTCCCGGAAATATGAAAGAGGATAAAATCATCTGAAAGATGCTAGAACTTTTTATCCGCATACATGGGCGCCCGCAGGTAGGGGCAAGGTGGGGCACTTGCCCCCCCTGGATTGATTGGATAAAAAATTTTTAGACAAAAATAGACAAAAATTGTATTAAAGTAAAGAGAAAATAAAGCGAAAGTAACTAAGCTGATGTCCTGTCCGTTCGTTCACCATACAAATACGCTACAGTCATTTAAAACTACATTAAAACATTACTAAAAAATGTTTGCCCACCCCCCCCCCCCCCCCCCCCCCCCCCCCCCCCCCCCTTGGAAAGTTAATCGATTTTTTTTTTTTTGAAAGTTTTCTGCGGGCGCACACTGTAATTTTAACAGAATTTGAAACAAACTACTTCACGATAAGTATAAACTGTACAATTTTGAAATTAAACAATCCCCATCAAACACAATTTTGTGGTATAAATCCTTCATATGCTTTTTTTATTATTTATTTATACTTATTTGTATGGTACTACTCGAATGTCCCCCACCGGCTTTTACACCGCAGATTTATTTCACCAGCTATTTGAGAAAAAACTATTTTTAAAAATGTTACGCACCAAACGCACTTTCGATATTTGTTTAAAATAGGTATCTTCCTTTCAGCGCAGCTATCGGGTGTTTTATATGGTGAAATCAGATTCACCGTGTTTCCTTCAACTTCCACTTGACAAAACGGGGGAAAGCTGATTTAGGGGCGTTTGGATCGGGTGGTGGGGAAGAAAATTTAAAAGAATGTTTTGTCGTCGGCAACGAGTCTATGCGGCTAATTTCAGCTCGATAGGTTGACTGGAAGTGGGTCAATTAGACGTCCGGAGATTTTGCCTCAACACCTAAAAGCAACGTTAAAATTAAGGATTTAATTGAACTATCCCTAAGAACAACTTTTTTTTTTTTTTGCTACAAATATTTTATAAAATGTGATATTTAGCACTGGGGGAATAGGGTTGGACATTTAGCACTGGGGGAATAGGGTTGGACATTTAGCACTGGGGGGATAGGGTTGGACATTTAGCACTGGGGGAATAGGGTTGGACATTTAGCACTGGGGGGAATAGGGTTGGACATTTAGCACTGGGGGAATAGGGTTGGACATTTGACAAAAACATGCGTACAAGTAACGCACTTTAGAAGAATCTCAATAAGTGCTCCCCCCTCCCCAAGGCTCGGAACTGCATTTTTTTCACGCCTCTGAACTATATTAATATTCCAATGACCCTACACGCTTTTACACCGCAGATTTATTTGATCAAATATTTCAACAAAAACAATTAAAAAAATATTTAAAAAACACACAAGAAAATATTACGCACCAAACGCATTTGCCATTTTTGTAAAAAGAATCTCATTTAGCGCAGTTATCGGGAATATTAAATTCGTGAAATCAAGGTCATCATATTGCCTTTATCTTCCCTTTGAAAAAAGACGGGCCATTGTTTGGAGTGTTGGGGCTGGGCTGTAGCTGGACATTTGACAGAATTTGTATGTGTTTTTAACCGCAATCGATTCTTTCTGTCGAGTTTCAGTTCGATAAGTTGACGTGAAGTGGGACAAGTAGCCGCCCGAAGACTTAGCCAGTAGGCCAGCCACCCAGATAGCCACGAACAAAAGTGAAGTTAATATAAAGGATTTTTAAAAATTATGTTGTTGAAGATAAAATAAAAAAAAATTATCTCTCAACTGACACCATTGGATGGGTGTCCAATGTTGTTTTTCTCAATGCATTAACTCATAAACTCATCATAAAATTGACTTTTATATTTTATTAATATGATAAAAATCCTCTTTATTTAACGTCCCAAATGTCGTTCATTAAACAGCACTAGCAATGATCACTTCAACATGTCATCTAAATGCCAGCAACGTTCCAATATAGCCTTTAATGTTATATGACATCGCCCCCCCCTGATATCTGTAACATCTGTCAGGCGAGGTCAACTGTCACACGGCTGTCAACATGGTCAGTCTTTGGGATATCGGCACCAGCAACTGGCGGAGGCCATTGTTATTTTGTGGCATCCACCTTCAGCAGTTGGTGTGCTTGTTATTTGTTTTATTAGGTTGTGGGGTGGGGGTGGTGGTGGGGGGGGGTAGGGGCAGACGTCTGCTACCATCCCAGCCAGAACTCCGTGTCGTCGGCCTCCCATTCATTGTCTGCTTCCATCTCAGCAACTGGCGGAGGCCATTGTTATTTTGTGGCATCCACCTTCAGCAGTTGGTGTGCTTGTTATTTGTTTTGTTAGGTTGTGGGGTGGGGGTGGTGGTGGGGGGGGGGGTAGGGGCAGACGTCTGCTACCATCCCAGCCAGAACTCCGTGTCGTCGGCCTCCCATTCATTGTCTGCTTCCATCTCATTGGCTGATTTCAAGTGTTTGAGCGCCATGTCCACTTGGTCCTGGTGAGAGTAAAGCCCCTGTAGTGACTTGTCCAGCGCCGGGTTGATTGTGGCCGGCCTGGGCCCGGAGACGCCACGCACCACCGTCTTGTGGACGGTCAGGACGAGGACAAAAGCCGCCAGAACGCATGCGACCTTGTAGCTGACCGCTGTCTGCGAGGAAGAGAAAGGTCAGGTTCGTGAGTAACATGGAGGTGATGGTAAGAGAAGCAAGTATCACGTGAAGTGGATGCTGTTACTTACCTTTATACGCTTTCTTGAAAACTTCATATATTTTGAAGACGTGGCTCGTAGAATGAACAATACCTAACAGATGACGGAAAACCGTATCCGGAAATTTGATGGGAAGAAATTTCGTCGACGGTCAATTGATCGACGGTAATTTGATCGAACGGAAGTTTGGTAGAATCTTTTTTTTTTTTTTTCCAGTTTTTACGTTAAAATTTGGCTTAAAATTTCTTTTTGAGAGCATTATTTTGTTTTACTATATAGTACAATGCGTTAAAAAAGAAATTTGACGAAATTTTTAACGCGTAAACTGAAAAAAAAAAAAAAAAAATTTTTTTTTTTTTTTTCCAGTTTTTAAGTTTAAATTTGGCTTCAAATTTTTTTTTGAGAGCATTATTTTGTTTTACTATATAGTAAAATGCGTTAAAAAAGAAAGTTGACGAAAGTTTTAACGCGTGAACTGGAAAAAAAAAAAAAAGATTCGACCAATTTTCCGTTCCACCAAATTTCCGTCGATCAATTTACCGTTTACGAAATTTCTTTCCATCAAATTTCCGGAAACCACGGAAAACCAGTATACAAAGGGAAACGCTACCAGAGCCAGTGATACTAACCAGAGCCAGTGCTACTAACCAGAGCCAGTGATACTAACAATATGCCACGACTTAAATCTAGAAAGAAACAAAATAAAAAAACACAGAAAAAACACAACACTATTTCGACTAACAGAACAGCAAGTGTAGAGGGACAAGTCTCGAAGAATACAAATAGAATTTACACACATAAAGGGAACAATCTTGTACTTGTATGAAGACTCGTGTACGTTAAAAATATAGCACATCTTTCTCTCTCTCTCTCTATCTATCTATATATATATATATATAATATAATATAATATATATACTTCTAATTACTTTTTGGACGCATTATTTTGTTTTACTATAATAGTATAGTGCGTTAAAAAAGAAATTTAACGAAAATGTTAACGTGTGAACTGAAAAAAAGATTCGACTAAATTTCCGTTCGATCAAAATTCTTTCGATCAATTTTCCGGTAACAAAATATAATATCGAGTAATGTAGGGCTGGTCCTGAAAATTTGACAAAACATGCATACAAGTAACGCACTTTACACTTTATTTATAAGAATCCTAATTAGTGCCTACCCACCCCCCCCCCCCAAAGGCTCGCATCTGGACATTTGTTCACGCCCCTGAACTCTATTAATATTCTAATGACCCACCCGCTTTTACGCCACTGATTTATTTCACCAACTATTTCAGAAAAAAAAGCAATCGGGATATTTATTTTTTTTTTAAGAATCTCACTCAGCGCAGTTATCGGGAATTTCGTATCGTGAAGTCGGTGTCATCCCATTTTCTTTATATTCCCCTAAAAAAATATTTTTGGTTGATTTAGGTTTGCGAGCGGGGCTGAAAAATTTGAAAGATAGTTTTGTCATCAGCAACGAATCTATGTGCCAAGTTTCAGATCGATAAGTTGGCGAGAAGTGGGTCGATTGGCCGTCGGAAGATTTTTGCCAGCGACGAACGAAAAAAAGCAGAGTTAATATAAATGATTCAAAAACTTCCCTAATTTACTCATTTTGAGAACCTTTCGATCATCGGCTTTTATCGGGGGTTAGGTAGATAAGACTGTCAACAAAGCTGTACCTTGAAATTTAAATATTTTAGGTTACGAAAGCGCCATTGCTCTCCCAACACCTTGCGGCAGCTGTATGTGTTCTGTCTCACGATCTGCTGGACAAACATATTCTGCCAGCTCGACCATAAACTAGAAATAAAGCGCATCAGATTCACATACTAGGAGAATGGGAGTAAACGGAAGTACAGCCAGCCGACTCAATGAAAACTTCATCAACCCAATCAAAAGCAGACCTTTTGCCGGAAATGACCTTTAGGATTAATCTCCCGGAATAAATACAATCATTTGCCTAATAGATCTTTCCTTTTTTCTCTCCCTTTTATGAATATTAAGTTGTGTCCTTGGGATGCAGAAAAGTTGTGTAAAAACTACATTTATGTCGATTGCCGTACATCCGTCCCTGTGGCGGTACAGCCCATGTAGGGCTTTGGCCTGCCTCACCACTTCCTTCCACTCAGACCTAACTATTGCTTTTCTTTTCCATGCTTGGACTTTCAGCTATTGTAGATCTTTTTTCACATCATCTATCCATCTATCTAAGCCCAGGTCTGCCTTTGAGCCTTTTTCCTCTGGGGTATTGGTGATGCACCCTCTTCGTTCCTCTGTCATTTGGCATTCTCTCTAGGTGTCCTGCCCAGCGTAGCCTGACCCTTTTCATTTCTGCTACTATCAGTGGGATCTTGATATAGACTGTAAAATTCATGGTTCGTTCGTATTTTCCATCCATATTTATCCTTTGTTGGTACATCTATTTTCCTGAGAAAATAAAGAGAGAAAAAAAATGTCATTACCATAACACAGTTGTTTGTGGGGATCTTGCCATCAAGATTTGATCAAAGAATGGACACATTTCACTTACCTTGTTTACCTTATAATGCAGCGGTTCTCAACCTGTGGGTTGCAACCCCTTTGGGGGTCGCACGACCCTTTCACAGGGGTCGCCTAAGGCCATCTGAAAACACATTTACTCTACAGTTATAACGTTTCAACGAAAATAATTTTGTGGCTGGGGGTCGCCACAACAAGAAGAATTGTATTTAAGGGTCGCGGCATTAAAAAGTTTTAGAGCCACTGTTATAAAGGATAAACTACAATGACTTTATTGAGATTGTCAAAAAACGTGTGCTATGTTATAAACTCTATGCTCTGTATTCTATGCTCTATGTTCTATGCTCTATATTCTATGATTTATGTTCTATGCTATATGTTCTATGCTTTATGTTCTATGCTCTATGTATAAACACAACCAGGCGAAGGGACACTTGAATGTCACAACATTTCTGTATTGAGCAATCAACGGAGCGTAGATTTCTGTATTGACCAATCAACGGAGCGTAGATTTCTGTATTGACCAATCAACGGAGCGTAGATTTCTGTATTGACGAATCAATGGAGCGTAGATTGCTACCAAAAGTAAATTCAGATATACGCCTTAACGAATCCTTGTCTTTTGAATTTATCAAAATAATTTCGGAGGGAGAGGCTTGTCAAGGCCCCTCCCAAGAGCTCTCTCCGCACGTTAGTTTGGCTCCTGAGCCTTTGGCACAGGAGATTTGTTTCTCTCCTGCCTCCCAGCCCCGCTGAAAGTGACATGCAGGCACTTTTATGTGAGCAGTAAAACACTGGAGATAACTCAAACCCTTGGGACCTAAACAGAAGTGGTGCTACTTACAGGTATTATTACGTACCGCGGGCGAATGGTAACGCTATTTCACGGCTCGTTATTTCCAGGGTTTCACTTTGCCAAATAAAAAAGAAAAAAAAAAAAACAGCTATGCTATTTCACGGCTCGTTATTTCCAGGGTTTCACTTTGCCAAATAAAAAAGAAAAAAAAAAAACAGCTATGTCTTCGGTGGTGGGGTGGGTGGGGTGGGGGTGGACGGATCACAGAAGGATACAACTTAAAAAGGGCGTGTTCATTGTAAACATCTCAAGTTTACGGCTGTGTGGGGTTGTACTTGAATACGCTACAAGTGGTTTTCTTGTCGTAAAACGATAAAACCTGAAGAGGATCATTCAAAAGCAACCTTGACTTTAAAAAAACAACAACCAAAAAAACCATCTCAACCTCAGGCTTATCAAACAATGAAATGTTTAGAAAGCTTTCGTCCGGAATGGGTTTCCCTTTTTTAAGTTTTTTTGTTGTTTTTTTTTTAAACTGGGGTGAGGGAGGTGAATGCATTACGTCATATTTATCTTCTGAGGTTTAAAAAAAAAAAGGAAAAAAATACTAATATTAATCTAATGCAGTGTAATAATTTTGTGAACATCAGTCTAAACCGTTTGACCTTTTTCCTGATCCGGTTTAAGCCAAGTGTGCTGCAGACATGTGATCCCACTTTAAGATGTGCCCAAGTCCATTCAATATACACAACTTAATAATAAACTTTTGAATATTTTTTTTACATATAAAATAAAGTAACATTTCCAGATATAAGGTTTTTACGACATTTGAATATTAATTTAATTCAAGGATTGTCTAAAAAATTGAAATGGGGTTACTGGGCCGGGGAAATGTTGATTAAAATATTAAGAAAATATTTGGGTGTGTGGGGTGGGGGGGTGGGGCGCTGCGATTTTTTGTTGGCCTCGGACAGCATAAAATATGCCAGGATGGGTGCATTTTATGAGTATATCAATAGGTCAAAGTTCAAATGGGATGCACACTGATGCACAACTGGTGCATGGATAGTTTTAAAATTAATGAAATAATGTAACGAATTTTAAATTGGTGTCTAGATAGTTTAGAAACTAATGAAAAGCAAATGTATTTTCTAACTACCTCAAACACAATTCGGCGGGGTGACAGAGGAGGATCTGTACAGTTCTACGCGAATAGCAATCAATTTACGCCAGATGACAAGTCGAGAAAAAATAGTTTTAAGAAGCTCTTTCGTGATCAATAAAGACGTCTTTAGGTTAGGTCGGTAGATGCCATCAAGGGCGTTGACACATTTTGGACAGACTGACACAAGTGTATCTACCCCATACCGCTAACCTCAAATGAAGTTGGTAAAGGGAACCATAGTGGATCATATTTTTTTGGAAACTAAGGGCATCCCACGTTTTCCATTTTTTTTTGGGGGGGGGGGGGGGGGGGGGGTGTTTTTTCAGTTATAAAGTTCAGGCACGCGGGTAAAGGGTGGGAGTATCTACCCCATACCGCTAACCTCAAATGAAGTTGGTAAAGGGAACCATAGTGGATCATATTTTTTTGGAAACTAAGGGCATCCCACGTTTTCCATTTTTTTTTGGGGGGGGGGGAGGGGGGGAGTTGTTTTTTCAGTTATAAAGTTCAGGCACGCGGGTAAAGGGTGGGCACCCGTTGGGAACCCTTTGAGCACCCGTTGGGCACATATTGATTAGGATGACAATGTGTTGATATGTATTTTTTTTTTCATGTATTGAGAACAATTCGTGAAATGACATTTAAAATTGGAAAGAACGAGATCGGGTGCATTCTATGTCGCTAACAATGTCTCTAAAACTCCAATCATTTTACGGACGGGAACATTTTATCTTGACGACTCAGAGTTGTCCATAAAAGAAACGCTGAAGATTTTTTCTTATTTTTTTTAATTGAAGAATTTATTTTCCCCATTTTGCGCAAAATACAGTTCAGGGGGGTGAACTTTTATCTTGATGTAAGGAATAGTTTTAACAAAAACACAAGACGTGACAATTGGTTAAGAGATTAGACCATAGAATTCTGGCTTTAGCCATTTTCCCCGTTACTATTCTTTTCAGTAGCGAGGCGGAAGTTCAGAAAATTTTAATGAAAACAAAATCATCAAAGAATTGCTCAATGTTACAGAAACTTGAAGTTGTAAATAACTATATTTTTGTTCAAGTTAAGGGCATGTTTTTCCACAGTTTTAGAAAATGTGTTTATTTTGTAGTTGTATAATTAGGGATATGAAAAAAGGGGTTGGGTAGACTGTATTATATTGAAAAACAATATTCTAGAAACCCAATGTTGGTAGAAGTGAAAAAATGTGCACAAAGATGCTTTTTTTGTTGTTGTTTTTTTTAAAACGAAAGTCTGAAAAACTATTGACTGAACGTACATTTCAATAGACGTTGAAGAAAATAGTCGCGGATAAAATGCATCAAATCCCGTTTATGCTACGTGCGTACAATTTGGATTTTTATATTTTGAGACTTTGCCAAAGAAGGTTGAACGTATCTCAATGTGGCCTCCATTACCATCCCGGCAACACCGGTCTCAATGTGGCCTCCATTACCATCCCGGCAACACCGGTCTCAATGTGGCCTCCATTACCATCCCGGCAACACCGGTCTCAATGTGGCCTCCATTACTATCCCCCCGGCAACACCGGGACATGGCCTCTTGTCATAAGATTAAATAAAGTTTTAGTCAAATATTTGCTTTAGACATCCGAGCGTTCCAGTCGGTTTCAATCTTCGCAAACAGAAAACGCTGGACAACATGGCGCACGTCTTTCGTTTTTTTTTTTGGTTTTTCTCTTCTTCTTTACTCTCTTTTGAATACAGCTTTAGGAAAACACCCCGGGGTTCCTTTACGTCTCATCCAGAAATGTTTAGTTAGATGACACTCGGCGTAGTGGAGAGGGCTGCGGGTGATCTTCACTGCGTCTAAGTCAACAACGTCTTCACGAAGTATGCGAAGAAAATGTAGGCTTAAAATCCACACCCACCCTGTACTTTTAGCTCAAGGCCATCATGTTGCTTGGCCCACTGCCGTCATGTTGCCTGGCCCACTGCCGTCATGTTGTCTGGCTCACACCCGTCATGCTGTCCAGCCCACAGCCGTCATGTTGTCTGGACCACTGCTATCATGTTGTTCGATCCACTTATCTACATTCATGTTTTTGACCCACTTAACTACAATATCTTCTTTGGTCCACTTAACTATATAACCAGATTGTTTGTAACAAAGCAATCGCGTTGCATAAAAACGAATACTTCCGGTTCAAAAAACCTTGTAATTCCAACCACCATAACAATGACAAGTAAATAAGAACGTTACACCGCCATTCATTTGGCTGAATGGAAAGTTTAAGATTGGTATTTCTTAGCCTTTAACGAATATGCGATGGTTGCCATCTTAACAATGTGAAAGCTTGTGATGAAGATGGTAGGTCATTTCTTAGAACGGAACATCTTTACATCCCTTTACGTAATGTTACTATTTTTAGACAATGTTTACGTAAAACGTAGCTTCTCATGATGCATTTCCGCCTAACAGTAAAAATGTGTAACCTTTTTCGTCAAACAAAGTTGTGAACAAGTTGTCGTCTAGGTTAAGACCCACTACGCTGGCTCACATTGACGTAGAAGTGTACGAAAAACTGTTGAGAGATTGGCCAAACAAAATACCAGGATGTTTTACTGATATCTTAATGGGATTGGCCAGACTGTACGCCCGGATGCTCTATTAATAGCTTTCAGCCATTGAAGGACAAACCCCATTGCAAATAACAATTTTTAAAAAAATAATAATAATCCTTTTTGTACGTCATTAAAGTTTGCGTTGTGCTATTTGCGTTGGACTCATTTTTTGCGGCATGTCAGTTTAGAAAAAGCTAGATTTATCCTAGCCTAAAGTTCAGTTCAAAAAGAAAGACAGGTTCTGTCAACGGGCTGAAAGTGCGACGTTCATTAAGGTTACATTGTAACTGAGTCAGCCTCGATGGATGCTCAATGATTGCCATGAATAAGGGAGTTAATATGAAATCACGGTGAACAAGGGAGTTAATGTTGAATCACTGTGAACAAGGGAGTTAATATTGAATCACGGTGAACAAGGGAGTTAATATTGAATCACGGTGAACAAGGGAGTTAATATTGAATCACGGTGAACAAGGGAGTTAATATTGAATCATTGTGAATAAGGGAGTTAATATTGAATCATTGTGAACAAGGGAGTTAATATTGAATCATTATGAACAAGGGAGTTAATATTGAATCATTGTGAACAAGGGAGTTAATATTGAATCATTGTGAAAGTGTTGTTTTTTTTGTTTTTTTTTCCAAACATTTAATGTTTGACTTTGAAAGATAGTAAAAAATTTGAACAGTTGGTCGCTGACAGTACTTGCAAAGATGGTCCCTGGCAGGACTTGCACAGCTTGATCACTGACAGAACCTGCACAACTTGATCACTGACAGTACCTGCACAGTTTATCACTGACAGATCCTGTGAGGGCCGTGTCAGGTGGTGGTCACCAACCTCGCCTTGGTGTATTGTTTACTCCAGACCTACGACCGCAAGCTCAACGAATTCATTCATGCTGGGAATGGACACCTCACTGCCACTGGAGACACCTCACTGCCACTGGAGACACCTCACTGCCACTGGAGACACCACACTGCCACTGGAGACACCACACTGACACTGGAGACACCACACTGCCACTGGAGACACCACACTGCCACTGGAGACACCACACTGACACCGGAGACACCACACTGCCACTGGAGACACCACACTGCCACTGGAACCACCACACTGCCACTGGAGACACCTCACTGCCACTGGAGACACCTCACTGCCACTGGAGACACCACACTGCCACTGGAGACACCACACTG
>CAXITT010000030.1:2438696-2455701 GCA_964033795.1 Lymnaea stagnalis
GGTGTGGTTTGGGGGGGGGGGGGGTGTATGCACTTTTAACGTACAGGGCTAGAGAAAATAAATCGTACTCAGGACCTTTAACAAATATTTGAGCACTTTCAGTACCGTTCCCAACCAGGCACGCCCGTAGTATTTCTTTTCACATAGGTTCGAGTTGACCTACATACAAACAGAGAGCACATGACATTGGACGCACTTTAAATAAAACTTTCACATTCAATAGTTTCACGTAATACATTCACGTAATAGTTTGAAAGGTTTTTTACAACGTTTTCTTTGGAATCAAAGTGTGTTGAATGTGTTTTATCTGCTTTGACTAATAATCATGTGTTTATCTGCTTTGACTAATAATCATGTGTTTATCTGCTTGACTGATAATCATGTGTTTATCTGCTTGACTGATAATCATGTGTTTTATCTGCTTTGACTGAGAATCATGTGTTTTATCTGCTTTGACTAATAATCATGTGTTTATCTGCTTTGACTAATAATCATGTGTTTTATATGCTTTGACTAATAATCATGTGTTTTATCTGCTTTGACTGATAATCATGTGTTTTATATGCTTTGACTAATAATCATGTGTTTTATCTGCTTTGACTGATAATCATGTGTTTTATATGCTTTGACTAATAATCATGTGTTTTATCTGCTTTGACTAATAATCATGTGTTTTATCTGCTTTGACTAATAATCATGTGTTTTATATGCTTTGACTAATAATCATGTGTTTTATATGCTTTGACTAATAATCATGTGTTTTATCTGCTTTGACTAATAATCATGTGTTTTATATGCTTTGACTAATAATCATGTGTTTTATCTGCTTTGACTAATAATCATGTGTTTTATCTGCTTTGACTAATAATCATGTGTTTTATATGCTTTGACTAATAATCATGTGTTGTATCTGCTTTGACTAGTAATCATGTGTTTTATCTGCTTTGACTAATAATCATGTGTTTTATATGCTTTGACTAATAATCATGTGTTTTATATGCTTTGACTAATAATCATGTGTTTTATCTGCTTTGACTAATAATCATGTGTTTTATATGCTTTGACTAATAATCATGTGTTTTATCTGCTTTGACTAATAATCATGTGTTTTTTATCTCAAGTAACAGCGATTACATAGCTTTTTTTGAGCATCGTTGCCTTCAACCAAAACCCATCCATAGCCGCCATATTGGAGACCATTGAGACGCCATCTTGTAAACAAATGGCACGATCCAAACCATTTAAAGACAAATCGAATAAAGACAAAAGGCGTTCCCTTGATCTTGGAGGAGAAAAACCTCCGTTCAAACAAAACAAAAACCAAGACTGTTCTCACTCAAGAGTTATTCTTACAGCACGATAACGCGCCGAATGTCTTGCAACATTAAGAACAAAGGAAAACTCAAATCAGTTTTGACTCCAAAAAAAACAACAAGAAAAACATTTTTTTTGGACAGGTTCTTGAAAAGAAAATTGCCCCCTAAATTTTTATTTTGTTTAATCGCCCTGTTGCTGATTATTGTGTGGGTCTTTTCACAAATGAGTTTGCCGACGACTGGCATCGGCAACATAGGTGGCTGCGTAGGGCGGCATTTTTTCAAAGGGCGGCTAAATCCAGAAGAGAAAAAAAAACGAATAAAGCGCTAAGATTTCGATAACCTCGGCAACGAAGTTTAAAGATTATCCAATGTTTTGACCCAGAAAAGAATTTTAGAGTTAAGTTTTGGTAAGACGGATTTTGGGGTACCGCTATTCATTCAGCTCATCGTTAATGCTCACAACTCACAGTGAGTTTAGATCGATTCGAAATTGGGTGACATTTAAACAAAATAGAAACATTTGATGAAAAAAAAACAGTTATAAAGAATGCATGGGCCTTCAGCATCACTGGATTTTGGGGGGGGGGGGGGGCGGGGGTTCCCAAAATTATTAATTTAATTATTTTTTTTTCGGGGGGGGGAGGGGGGTCTTTGTTTATTGGTTGGCCTTTTCAGACCACTCCATAGAGAAGAAAAGCATTTTATGGATTAACAGAGGCGAAGCAAAATTCTATTTCACATAGAATTTCCTAAAATTTCAAGTAAAGAAACTCTTTAAAAATTGTCTAATATCTATACATCACCTTTTATTCAAAGCCAGCTGAACAGGAATATGGGGTAGGGAAAAGATATTAAGCGGGTGTAATTAAACGAGCAGCTTATTTTAACTATGGCAGAGGTCATCGAAAAGGTCATCAAAGAGGTCATCAAAGAGGTCATCAACGAGGTCATCAAATGACGGCATTTGAGTGAAGGTTTGTTTATAGGAAAGCAAACACTAAGTAATAGTAATATTGCATGGAGATGAAAATAAGTTTCAAGGGTTTTCTCCGCAGAGATGAATACAATGTCTTATTGTTTTACTGTTATGCTCATCTTAATATATGAATACAATGTCTTATTGTTTTACTGTTATGCTGATCTTAATATATGAATACAATGTCTTATTGTTTTACTGTTATGCTGATCTTAATATATGAATACAATGTCTTATTGTTTTACTGTTATGCTGATTTAATATATGAATACAATGTCTTATTGTTTTAATGTTATGCTGATCTTAATATATGAATACAATGTCTTATTGTTTGACTATGATGCTGATCTTAATATATTTCTCTGGACATTCGGCCCTGATCTTAATATAAACTGAATACAAATGTAAAAACATGTTTATGTGTTTTAAATATAGGACTTCTGGGTTTCACCAATAAAAGACCAACATACAGGGTGCCCCCCCCCTTACATCCCCAAGCCAAAAACCAAACAGACCGTCTCGTAACTAAGGGTTATTTAATATAGATTTAAAGCTAGTATGGATATGGTTAAACACAGTTTCTGGCAATTATATTAAATTTTAAGAGATGTTTTCACTTTTATAGTAGTCTTCGTTAGTTTTAAATAACGTTTTCTGCAGAAGCAAGAAAATAAAATCATGTGTAACGTGATTTCAACTGTTTTGTACATGAGTCAAAGGGCGCTAGTGAGTTGTCGAGTCAAAGCTCTTAATGCCCTCCACAAAACTACCCCCACCCCCACCCCCACCCCCACCCCCCACTCAAGCCCGACAAGTCCCCTGACTATCGAGCCGTGAAGCGTCACGTTGGAGAACTCCTTCTGCTAGGAAGACCCTCCGTTTGTAACGTCACTCAACTGACTAGCTTTAGACTTCCAGTTTAGTGCCTTGATTTGAAAAAGCCTGTTTTTTTTTTTTTTTTGCTTTAGAGTGAGGGAGTGTTGCTAATTTTGTTAGCCTCACTCTTTCACCCTCTCCTATCTGTTCCAAGGGCGAGACTTAATCAAGGCGACTGGCCGTAGACGAGGATTCAGTAGATGACCAGCACAGTGTTTTTGTATATCACTGTGCCCTTTACGCGTCCTGAGTTAGAATGTTCATACCGCCAACGGGACTCCATCTCCGGGTTTTATTTTCAGACTTTGCCATCTCTTCGACGAGTTGCCATCCCAGGTAAGCGAGACCCATCAGCCCGGGGTGCTGGGGATATTTTTGTCTAGGTTTTGGAAGGGATTGAGCTGCAGTCCCCTTGCATGGCACTGACTCAGTTTAGACCACTCGGCCACCCTGCACCTCATGCATTCAGTATGACACACTTCATTGATGAGTTCTGGCTAAGTCCAAAATGAACAGTCACTTAGCCCTGATGTCAAGTCAAATTTTAAACACAGAAATCTGATCTCCACACATATTTACACTAGGACCATATCTTGTTGACACAAGGGATTATGCTAATTCTGTGGTTCGTGGACTTGAGTCGCTTGCATAATTATATATTATATCTGTCTATCTGTCTGTCTGTTTGTCTATCTATCCATTCTGGGGGAAAAGGCAAAAAACTAAATTTAGTATTCCACGGTAATCATGGGTGAATGGCGTGCAAGCCACAAAAAGCAAAGACAACCAACTTATTTTATTTACTTTTAAAAAGTTACCAAATAAGGTGACGTTAGCGAAAAGACAGTTACGTCAGACCTGGTGCGCACATATCCGAATCTCAAAATCTAAGCAACAAAAAAAAAAAAAAAAAAAAAAAAAAAAAAAAAAAAAAAAAAAAAAAGGTTAGTGAGATTTGTCAACATGATACAAGCAATGATTGGTTTGGAATGGCTGATACAAGCAATGATTGGTTTGGAATGGCTGCTTCCAATCAACAGAATCGTTCTCAAAGGTTCATCAGCCACTCTCGTTCGATGTGTTGACTTCGCATGCTTCATTTATGAAACTGTTTGCTCACAGACATAAGGTGTTCCAAACACTGATGCCATACCTGCCACCAATTTCTTCAGTTTCAGAGACACAGCATCAGGTAAGCAGCGATAAAATTCACAAGTTTTCCTTCGCTGTGCTTCTCTTTCAATAAGTCATTTGCCTTCAAATCAATGAGGTCCAACTTGTAGCTCAACCTGCACATCATAAAGGTTACAATCAAACGGATCTCTTTTTGCTTACTTAAACGACCACTCTCTTCTCAGTCCTACTCAGTTGTCCTATAGACCTTTCCATAGCACTGAGACGGCTCTCCTGAGAGTCACCAATGACCTCTTGCTCGCACTGGACAGTGGTGATATCTCCCTCCTGATCCTCTTAGACCTCAGTGCGGCATTTGACACTGTTGACCATGAAATCCTTAATAAAACCCTAGAAAATTACTTTGGAATTTCGGGATAGAACGCAGGCGGTCGCTGTCGATGGCTGTCTATCCGGCAGTACTGACTTGGTGTACGGAGTGCCCCAGGGGTCTGTTTTAGGCCTGGTTCTATTCATAATGTATACCAGGCCACTGCTCCTCCTGCTCGGGAGGCATGCTGTGGAGAGCCAGTCATTCGCAGATGACACGCAGCTATATAAGCATATCCATCCCTCTCTTGTCGATTCTGCTATCCGGACTTTGCGGGAGAGCATTGATGATGTCCACACATGGATGACACTCAGCAAGTTGAAGCATAACGATAACAAAACGGAAGCACTCCTTATTCACGATCATAAATCATCCTCTAACTCAGCTCTCCCCACTTCATTTCATGGAGGTCACTCCGATATACACATTACATTCTCCGCTGGGATCTTGATTATATTCTGTCTAACAATATGTCTATCGATAATCATATCTCTTACATTTGTCGCTCTGCATACACAGCTATTCGTCAGATAAGCTCCATCCGCCAATATCTTACAGTTGGTGCAACAAAAATCCTAGTCTGTGCTCTTGTTCTCTCTCGTCTTGACTATTGTAATTCTCTTCTATCAGGTTCACCAAAACACTAATTAGAAAAATTATAAAAGGTTCAAAACTCAGCCGCTAGGCTATTTATAAAGGCAAGAAAACGTGATCACGTCACACCACTACTTCATTCACTTTATTGGCTCCCTATACAAGCACGTATTGACTACAAACTCTATGTTCTCTGCCACAACCTTTTTCTCGAATTCCTCCCCTTCCTATCTAACCGAACTTCTTTCTGTCTATTCACCCCTTCGACAGCTTCGCTCCTCCGCAGACGCGCGTATTCTTTCTGTCCCCAAGACTCGCACAAAAACATACGGTGAACGATCGTTCTCTTTCTGTGCCCCCAAACAATTAAATTCTCTTCCGTTACACATCTGCAATATACCGACCATCACTACCTTCAAAACTGCACTCAAAACACATCTCTTTAATCTCTACTATCCTGACTGATTCCCACCTCTGATCGAAAAACGATGGTACTGAGTGTCGTCCATGGCTTGAGATGTAAATAAGTTTAAATATACATTTGTTTTGTTTTATTTAATTAATGTATGTCAAATAATTATTTTAGTTTTTAATTATGTGTGTTAAAGTGTATGTACAGCGCGGTGAGCCTAGCCCTAGGCTGGGATACCAGCTATATAAAATCACGTAAAATAATAATAATAATCCTGGAAAAAAAAGAGTGTCACTCTCCATCATGTCCAGACCTAAACAGCTCTCCGTTAAGTGCTTATTCGAGTGACTAATACTTTTTTCCCGGAAGGTCGAGGTTGACATTCTCTTCGATTGTAGCGCAAAAAAAAAAAACGCTCTGAAACAGTGCAAAATGAGAAAAGTTTTCTGCCTCAAACAATGGCAGCTTTCTCGGAAATCCTTGGTTGATTCAGCAGAGATGGGGTCATCCTTTCCCTGAAGTGTCAAGCTCAGCTCCTTCATGTGGGATGTGATGTCTGTCACAAATGAAGGGGGGCGGGGTACAGGACAGGGGTCCATTGTTGTTAAGGTAACTTATAGGATGGACGGAAACTACTTTTATTTTTAGAGAGGGTATTGTTAATGGGGGTGAGGTTAAGGTTAATAGATTCTCACATCTTGAGATAGAGGGGGTGGTTTCTTTTCATGACTTCACATGGTAATTTTGGGGTTGACAATGGGAAATTCTTTTTGACCGGAAATAAGGGGCAGGGATGGGTTAATAGGGGGCATTCCTGGACCACCTATGGAGGTAGAGAATCGCATGTAAGACAGAACGTTTTATGATAAGGGATGAGTTGAGGTAGAGAGAAAGAAGAGCCGAGAGGGCAGTTCATAGGAGATAGTAGGTTAGAGATCAGGAGACGACAGTTGACTAGAAGAACATAGAAATAGTTGAGATGAAACAGTGAACAGTCATAGCTTTAGAGATTCATATAGAATAGCTGACAGTTAGTGAAGACTATAGAAGAGCTTTTTATTTGTGTAATAAATATAGTCTTTTTTATCATTGGACACCTGGAGTTTGAGTTGTTGGATTTCGTTCAAGTCTACGTTGTGCTTTAGCTGTTCCAACGCCTAGACACCCACAATATATACCACAGAGAGGAGCGGTCCTGTACTGACCATTGCTAAATCAATACAGTGTGTGATAAATCAGGACCTGAACCCTCCTCTGTAACAACAGTTCTGCGACAATGTCGACCAAAAATTAGTAACTTTGACAGCAAGATAGGATCTGACAGAAAGGTAGGATCTGAAAACTGTGGAGCAGCTCTCTCAGCATGTCCCCAAATGAGATTGTAAGCAGAAACGACTGATTTCAGTACACAGGAAACATCTACGTCTTTCCCACGGAGTGCTTGATGATGCTGTATGCAGGTAATTGTTAGATGTACCTCAGTTGATACACCTAACACAACATTGCAGGTCATTGTTAGATGTACCTCAGCTGACACACCTAACACAACATTGCAGGTCATTGTTAGATGTACCTCAGCTGACACACCTAACACAACATTGTAGGTCATTGTTAGATGTACCTCAGCTGACACACCTAACACAACATCGTAGGTCATTGTTAGATGTACCTCAGCTGACACACCTAACACAACATTGCAGGTCATTGTTAGATGTACCTCAGCTGACACAGCTAACACAACATTGCAGGTCATTGTTAGATGTACCTCAGCTGACACACCCGTATTAATCAAACCACACCTATACCACTTGGCACGTGACCATAAATACGGGTCATACCCTCACAATACCATCACATCTGTGACATGGTCCTAACTTTGTTTGTGTTCGTCCTAAACATAGACTATAAAAAAACTCCACACTATAACAAACTCTACAATCTAATAATTAAAAACAACTCTACACTATAACAAACTCTAAAATCTAATAATAAATAAAAACTCTACACTATAACAAACTCTACAATATAATAATAAAAAACAAACTCTACACTATAACAAACGCTTCTCACAAAACATTAAGATATAGACAATAAAATGGCGTGTCCAAAAAAAAATATTATTTCGCTGTCGCCTCTGTTGAGAGTTTGGCTGATAAGTTGTTTTTTTTTTCTTTTTTCGTTTTTTTTTAAAATTATTCCGCTTGAAAAGTTGTGACATATCTAAATTTAACGAGTCCATCAGTTTGAGACAATAATCCAAATGTTACTTATAATCTGTTGGCCTCGGAGATTATTTCTTCTAAGACATTCCTTCAGACTTCTTATTCACGCTTGAAGACATCCCTAACATCTACAAGACATTTCATTCAAACAATTGACATTTTCAATACTCTTCACCGGTGCTTCTCAACCTTCCTATTGCAGCGACCTTTAAGTACAAGTCCTCGTGCTGTGGTGACCCCACAACCATAAAATTATTTTCGTCGCTACTTCATAAATGTGTGTTTTCCTGTGGTCTTAGGCGACCCTTGCGTAACGGGTCGTTCGACCCCCAGAGGGTTCGTGACACACAGATTGAGAACCACTGATCAACACTGTGCAATTGAGGGTGGGGTCGAAATTTTATGTGCACTAAATCAGCCATTTTTTGTCAACTTTATTCACATAAAAAATCCCACCCTTCTTGAGGACACTCAAAATTTTCGATCACAAAGATCTACCCCCTCCCCCCTTCTTCCACCCCTACTCTCCACCATCTTTGGCTGAAGTTATTTTCCGCAACCGTGTTCTCTGATTGGTTGTTTGGTTGGTTGGTAGCCGGGGATCTGACAGAAAGGAGAATACGCATCAACGCCCTCGTGGAAGTGCCAGCCTAGGGCACTCTTCAATCAACGACCGCGACCCGCAACCCGACCTACTACCCGGCGTGCACCGGCCAACAAGGTGGTGGAACAACGACCTCCAACTCCCCCCCCCCATCACACACACACACCCCCTCGTCACCTTCTGGGGGGTTATTCTAGCACGGAGCCCTCATAAGAGTTGTGTTTTTTTTCCTTCTTTTCTTTTGCAATTCCTTATGATGTCGTCAAGACAGTGTACATCTCACCCAATCTTCCTCCTCGCAAAAACCCACTACCACCACCACCCACCACCCACCACCACCCAACACCACCCATCACCACCCCCCACGCCAGTCGGGTTTTTTTAATATTTTTTTAAGCACTCAGACCTTGAAGTAGCAGCCATTTTTAACAACATTTTTACACTTACAACAATTTCAACACAAGACATCTAACGTATTTCTGTAACGTAGTTTTAAATGAACTCATTAGGGGCACCACTGACGTACTTAGTGTTCCTTTAGATTTGGTAACCGCTGGTAGATTCTTTCATACTGAGGGAACCAAAACACTGATTTAAAAAAAAAAAAATTTATTATCTAATTTCCGTCCTAACTTTAAGGGAAAGACTTGAAAACATTTCTTCCCCCATCATTGAAAGCAGTTGTTCGCTTTATCTTGTACAGATTTCATTGATATATTATGACATCAAAATTGGGGAAGATATTTCACTCTTTTTAAATAATACACAAGAAAATTTTTAAAAATGTGTTATTTTTTAAGTTGGTAAACTTCAGATCAAATGGCAAATTACAAAAAGCCCCAAGTGCTGAGAAACAGTCAGTTGAGCAATTGTCTCCCCCGTCGTTGTCCCCCACCAATGCATGGGAACAAAATAATTATATTTCATGGCTAGAAAACGCCAACATTAAACCAATTCTTTCATTTAACTTCTTCTGCATGTGTCTTGCTGTTAAAGCATTAGGAACACGCCAGGTCGTTAGCTAACTATAACAAACTTTTTTTTTCCTTAAATTTTGTTTGCCTTCGATAGCGCTGGTTTCAAAAAAATAATTAGACGCAAAAAATATAACTACATGTATAGGGAAGTCGTTGGAACGCTCCAGAAGAGAAATTCTAAAAAAACTTGCATCACTCGATAACATTCGCTGGAACAAATTAGAACGTAAACAAACTTTTCCCAATCAAAGCAGGGATGGGTAATGGAAGGGCACTACACAATTAATCGGTGACGTGAATATCGAAACGAGAAAAAAAGTGAGGTTGGGGGGGGGGGGAAGGAAATACGAGAGACTGACAAAAACAGATGCCCTGGCATGAGTTAAGAGGAGGGAATAGACGTCAGGGGAGGGGAGAGATGGTTAGGGCATGGAGGAGATGGTCAGGCGAGGGAAGAGACGTAAGGGGTGGGTCAAGACAGGCAGGAGAAGGAAGAGAGGGCCAAGGGAGGGAAGAGAGGGTCCAGGGAGGGAAGGCATGCTCGCTGACGCAAAAAAAAAAAAATTAAAAAAAAAAAAAATTGCATAGATATAGTTATATATGAAGCAAAAGTATTGAATTTGTGGAGGTATCACAGGGGGAAATTTTGGAAATTTAAAAAAAAATTGTGAAAATTTAACATTTTAGCGAAGATGAGTGAATAATGGAGAGTGAGTGGGACAGTTGAAATAGAGATTTGGTTGAAGTGAAGCAGATGGAAAACACNCCCCACAAACCATAAAATTATTTTCGTTTCCTCTTTATAAATATGTTTTCCGATGGTCTTAGGCGACCCCTGTGTAAGTTCCGTTCGACCCCAAATGGTTCGCGACCAACAGGTTGAGAACAGCTGGTTTAAATACCATACGTCATAATTTCCCTTGTAATCTTGGCCAATGCTCTTATACTGTGCAGAGTATTTTAACTGCATTTTTAAAAAAAATAATAATAATAATTTCATTTAGTTGTTTTTTTTTTTAAATTATATTAAGTAACTGCCAGTTTCTATAACCTGAATAGCCTGTATCTTTTAAAGTTTGCAACCAACTCGTTTTGACAACAAAGAAATTCTGCCCAAACAGGCAACCAGCGCCATGTTTCCAGATTTTTTTGCTACCGACGACCAAGTACGGCCGCTACCGTCAAAGTCACTGGAGTGTTTATTTAAAAGCTGACACTGTTAATAAAATCATCGGTGCGTGAAATGAACTTCAGAGGTGGGATTTTTTTCCTGAAGATTATTAACATATCTTGCATTCCTTTGATCATTTAGAGCAGGGCTCTCCAAAATGCGAGATCATCAAAGACCCCCAGCTGCAGTTTCAGCAGCAATTTTCTGACTTGGATTTAAAGGCAGAAGAAGGGAGACTTTTTCAAAACCCATTTGAAGCAGATGTGGCCAGTCGCCCAGATGAACTGCATCTGGAGGCCTTTGAGTTACAAGCAAATGGCCTCTTTAAGGACAAGTTAAAAGTAGGACCGGTGGGTTTTTAACTAGTTTTCGCCCAAGGAAGGCTTTCCTAATGTCAAAACATTTGCATCAATGTACCTTTCAATCTTTGGAACAACATGCCTGTGTGAACAAACATTTTACAGAACGAAATACGTGAAGAACAATTTGAGAATAAATTTGTCCGTTGATAATCTCGGGTCACTGCTGATGAAAATCCAAAAATGTCTGCAAATCACTGCTATTTTGGCATCCAGGAAACAATTTCACCATTCCCACTAATACAGGTGTTCATGTGACGTGTATCAATTTGTTATTAAATAATAACGGAATGAAATAATAAGACATAAATAATTTAAAACAACATCCATGTTTTGATTCTTTTTTATTTGAGCCTCGAGTGTGTAGTCGGCCCCCGAGTTGCTGTTTGATAGTTAATGTGGCGCTTGGGCGGAAAAGTTTGTAGACCCCTGATTTAGAGGATTTCAAACACTCCAGTGGCATACATTTGGCCCTTTTTTCACCTACATGAAATGAAAAAATTAAAAAAATTGAAGGCTCATTCATTACTTTCGGTTTACCAAGTAGCGCACAGAATGTCATAAGCGCATGCGCAGAAATACTCCCTCAATTTTGAACGTTGAGTAAAATGCATGCCGCATTCGTAAACTTTTAATCTCTAAACACAAATGTTAAAATTACAATTTGGATCGATGCAAGTCTGAGGGTTTGTCTTTTAGGGCTAGGTTGACACTGGGACCGTCCGCCGGGGCTCTCTCAAGGAGACAGTATCTGCAAATATATATATATAAATCCGTGCGTGAGCGCGGTGAGGCGCCGGTCGGGATATTACAGTAATATTTTCGCACGTGTTTAACAATAACCATTGGACGTAAGTTAAAAGTCACAACATGCTTGACTTTACGTGCGAACACAGCGTCAGTGTCTGAACTAGAATCACGAGAAGAAATAGAAACGTTTTGTTGAAATTTGAACTATTTTTGATGTGAAAAGAACACACACAAAAATTATTCAAAGAAACTATGTGGAACGTCCATGGTGGGCATCAAAGCTCCCTGGGAGGAGGATCATACGGCCGTGACGAGAAGTTGACCTAAAATGCATTCTACTTGTAGCGACACTGTCGCCACGGTCGTCAATTATATAATAATTAAAGGACTGCATTCAAGCTAGGTAAATGAAATAGCAAAACGGCTAAGTCAGGGGAACTAATGATAATTAGAAGTAATAATTATGTAAGTCATGGGAACTAATGATAATTAGAAGCAATAATTATGTAAGTCAGGAGAACTAATGATAATTAGAAGTAATAATTATGTAAGTCATGGGAACTAATGATAATTAGAAGTAATAATTATGTAAGTCCGGGGAACTAATGATAATTAGAAGTAATAATTATTTAAGTCAGGGGAACTAATGATAATTAGAAGTAATAATTATGTAAGTCAGGGGCATGCATAATCTGAAGTAGTAATTGTGCAAGTCTAAAAAGGGAATGATAATTCAGTTGGAATATCGCAAGTCTAAATAGTGCATTATAATTCAGTTGGTATATTACACGTCTGAACAATGCATGATAATTCAGTTGGAATATCGCAAAGTCTGAAGAATGCATGATGATTCAGTTGGAATATCGCAAGCCTGAAGAATGCATGATGATTCAGTTGGAATAACGCAAAGTCTGAAGAATGCATGATGATTCAGTTGGAATATCGCAAGTCTGAAGAATGCATGATGATTCAGTTGGAATATCGCAAAGTCTGAAGAATGCATGATGATTCAGTTGGAATATCGCAAGTCTGAAGAATGCATGATGATTCAGTTGGAATATCGCAAAGTCTGAAGAATGCATGATGATTCAGTTGGAATATCGCAAAGTCTGAAGAATGCATGATGATTCAGTTGGAATATCGCAAAGTCTGAAGAATGCATGATGATTCAGTTGGAATATCGCAAAGTCTGAAGAATGCATGATGATTCAGTTGGAATAACGCAAAGTCTGAAGAATGCATGATGATTCAGTTGGAATATCGCAAAGTCTGAAGAATGCATGATGATTCAGTTGGAATATCGCAAAGTCTGAAGAATGCATGATGAAAAGTTGGAATATCGCAAGTCTGAAGAATGCATGATGATTCAGTTGGAATATCGCAAGTCTGAAGAATGCATGATGATTCAGTTGGAATATCGCAAGTCTGAAGAATGCATGATGATTCAGTTGGAATATCGCAAGTCTGAAGAATGCATGATGATTCAGTTGGAATATCGCAAGTCTGAAGAATGCATGATGATTCAGTTGGAATAACATGGGGCCGCTGTTAAAAGACATTTTTTTTTAAATTCCTTTAAAAAACGTTGATTGTTTGAATGTGTAACCATGGTATCGAACACTGTGCCAGACATCCCTTTATCCAGAGATGTACACTGGATTTTTTAAAAAAACGTAGTTTAAATTATTTATTTTTTGTTGTTTTTTTTTTTTCCAATCCACAGCTCATCCCACAACTGGATTGTTCTGGATGCATCAGTGACTGCGTGCCATGACGTCACTGTCTTCACCCAAAAAGAAGAGAGGAAGGTTCTTGGGATGACATACGTGCGGACCAACATCATAGGCTGTCAGTAGGTGTCTCAACTTCTAAACCTTCTCTTTCAACATCATAAGATGTCTATAAGTGTCTCAACTTCTCAACCCTGCTCTTTTTTTTTTTCAATTCCAATTGAACTATTATTTGAAATTTAAATTAGTTTCTACAAATAATTATCCCGTGTTTCTGGAAACTTTGTATAGAGGACAGTTGTGTGAAAGTTATTATAGAACTGAAAGCCACCGCCCTAGTGGGCAAGTTCGTGCTGCGCGTAATTAAGTCTATGAATGCTAGTCCTTAAGCCGAGGACCACGGCGAGTGTTATGTCTCGGTAAATATGTCAACAAAGAATTCCATGAACTCTCCTCCTGAACAAACACTGCTCTGACAAACACAAACACACACACGAAATAGAACATGCACATTTTTTTTAATAAAAGTAATTCCTGTACCTTTTTGCTATCGCAGATCCAGGCAAAGGAGAATGAATATAATAAAAAAGATAAATATAAATGGATCATATATTGGAAAAAAAAAACCTTTCTGTATAAACCGTACATGTTTCCTACAACAGGTCGGATAGCTGCGTGCAGGGCACGTGAAAGAACATCCAGATGCATTTAAACAGATTTTCCACCTCGCGTCTGCCCTGCAGACCGGCCAAGATTTTCGGCTTTCTCTACGTCATCATGAATGGCGCTGAAGTCATCGTGGATGGTGACTGTAGTGCAGGGGTGGGTGACATCTCAAACAGCTTCCGCTTGTCCGAGATCCGAGCATCCGGCCTCTGGTACAATGATAGCCAAATCTTCAACCCTTTCTCTCACTGGGGCCTAGCTGAAGCACGGCCAATAGGATTAGGGGGCCTGTTGCAAAATGGCGGCTTTTCTGAAACAGAATTGAAGAGCCCTGGCATGTTTTACGTTAGTGATTTTGGTCGAATTTGGATCAGACAAGCCGTCACAATTTCAAACAGAACATTTACACGAGATCCCAAAATTAAACATGACGTCGATGTGTTGGAATCTCAGAGCGCACCTGTCATACTTGGACCACGGTCGTTTGCACTTTTGGGGACAGGGGCAACGGTTTTCTTCAAATAAGCTTTTTGGTCGATGTTCTCACAATTTGACCTTGACCTGTCAGTCACCATTTTTTTTTCGCAACCTCTGGATACACGAGACAAGACGTGGTCTCAAAACCTGAATGCAATTCCAGTCCGGGAAATGTTACATCCGACATGATGTATCTTATAGGCTGCGTACAGTCAAAGCGATGCGGGAATGATTCAGATCCTACAGAATGCTCTATCACCATAGCCTACAGGGTCATGACGTGCCTCCGACCAAACGATACCAGCTCAAAGGAGAAGATTGTGGCCGTCCATGCGTGGATGGAAGACTTACTTTTCATCGGCTTACCGGTAATTCGGAACTCAAGCGCTTCAAAAAAAAAATATTTTTAAAATTAAGTACAGCTTCAACTTACAAAAGTGGGGACTACTCAACGCGGAGATTAATAAAAAATTCCAGTTTGAACCCTTTCAAGAACGCGTCCTCCCTGTACTCTAAAAACGGAATGACCACGCTCAAATTCATAGCGAAATTATCGGATTTTCTCTCATTAATTATAAGTCAAAAACTCAACACAAAAATCTCTTTTATTTTTTATTAACATGATAAAAATCATCTTTATTTAACGTCCCAAATGTCGTTCATTAAACAGCACTAGCAATGATCACTTCAATGTGTCATTTAAATGCCAGCAACGTTCCAATACAGCCTTTAATGTTATATGACATCCCCCCCTGATATCTGTAACGTCTGTCAGGCGAGGTCAACTGTCACACGGCTGTCAAAATGTCATTATGGTTGGACATCGGCACCAGCAACTGGCGGAGGAAATTGTTATTTTGTGTCATCCCCCTTCAGCAGTTGGTGTGCTTGTTATTTGTTATGTTAGGTTGGGGGGGGGGGTGAGGGGGGTAAGGGCAGACGTCTGCTACCATCCCAGCCAGAAATCTTTCTCCTCGGCTTCCCATTCATTATCCGTGTGCATCTTATGTGCTGATTTCAACTGATTGAGAGTCATGTCCACTTGCTCCTGATGAGAGTAAAGTCCCTGTTGTGACTTGTCCAGGGCCGAGTTCATTTTGTCTGGCCTTGATCCGGAGACGTCACGCACCACCATCTTGTGGACGGTCAGGACGAGGAGAAAAGCCACGAGAAAACATGCGACCTTGTAGTTGACCGCCGTCTGGGAGGAAGAGAAAGGTCAGGTTGGTGAGTAACATGGAGTTGATGGTAATAATAGCTGCATATATTTCATGTATAGAGGAAGTGGTGGTTGCAAGGAGGTGACAGTAAGTGTTAAAGAAACAAAAAAAAACAAACAACCTAGTATAGCGTAGGGCTTGGCTTATTTTTAAAACGTCGTCATACAGCTATTTATAGCACTTTCCTCCACTAGTGGCGCCACCACTTACCATTGTCTTGTTAGTATGACTTTGATATTGATGGCACTGCGTAAATGTGCTGTGTCATCCCTTCCTTTGCCCACCCTTTTCTTGGCTGTGAAAATGTTGTTTACATTCAAATGCGTTCCATTTATTCTCAAAAATGCCATTAGGGGAGGCGATTTCTAGAATTGTTCACTAGAACTTTCGGATTTAATGCCTATATAAAACATGGCAGGCTTTTTGGCAGATAGCCATAGATAGACAGATCGAGACAGGTAGAGAGAGCGAAACAGAGAGAGCGAAACAGGTAGGGAGAGCGAGCATTATAATTTTGACTATACGAGAAGTTATAGTATTGTGTGTGTAATCTACTATTTAAAATTTTAATGAGTGTACCTTTTTTTCTCACTTAAATTTATAACTAGCATCTCTTTCGTTTCTCTCTGATTAAATATAGAACGATGCAAAACTAAATTTAGGTATGTACTAAAATTTATCTTTGCACTTTTATTTTAAAAAAATTAGATATAGACCGCCAAACATTGGCGGCAGCAATGCGTGAACTTCCCATCTAGTAAAGTTACTTGACAAAACATGAACTCAAGTAACGCACATTTAAAAGAATCCCAATATTTGCTACACCTCTTCCCCCATGATACGTCACTGCACACTTTTTATTTCAAGCCAATGAACTATATTAATATTCTCATGTCAAAACCACTTTTAAACCGAATATTTTGTACACAATATTTAATTTGAGACGATTTCATTTCCGAAAAGAACATATTACGCACCGAACGCAATTACGTTATGAAAATATATATGTATATCATTTAGCGGAGTTATCGGGAATTATATTTTACGCGCTAGTGAACTCATTATCGAACCACACTCTGGCATATTTATAAATAGCGTGCGTGGTGTTTGACCCGTCTTGTTTGACCTTTGCTGGCGAATTATATATA
>CAXITT010000030.1:2464085-2474190 GCA_964033795.1 Lymnaea stagnalis
TATCTATCTATCTATCTATCTATCTATCTATCTATCTATCTATCTATCTATCTATCTATCTATCTATCTATCTATCTATCTATCTATCTATCTATCTATCTATCTATCTATCTATCTATCTAAATATACTAGGCTAAATATTAATAACACGATATCTTGCCAGCTATTTATTAAAACACAAGGCATTAGTATGACATTACCGCGAAAAATTGTGGTGATATTTGTATAGCCTTAATAACTGATACTTAGGTGACCATAGGCATAGGCCAAAATAATTATTGTAGGTCTATGTTCTAGATTGTAGTTATATTACAAAATGAAAGGTCACTCAATGGTCTATTTTGCATGAATTTAGCCCCCCCCCTCCCCCCACGATCCAAATTTTCTACTACCGTACTGCTTTTAAAAAATTTAAAAAGATTTAAATTACTTTTAAATGAAAATGGTAAAAGTCAAAGTATTCATTGGATACTTATTTATTAACTAGAATAAATGACCCGATGTTATCGGAATAATAATGGTAGGTCCTTTTCGATAATTTCTACTTGCTATTGCAAAAACTCATCAAAATTTCTAACTTTAAAAAGAAGTATATGTGTAATGATGTTTACGTTGCTAACATCATTAAGTTTTGAGAACTATATATTTATCTGCTATATTTATACACGCCTACCCTACCCCCTTTTACGCCCCTAAACAACGTTTCTTTCACCTCTAAACATGACCTTAAATTACCCAGCTTAAAGTATCACTAATTATATCACTTTGGTCACTAAAGAAGTTGAAGGACGATTTCTACGCTAGAGAAATACTTTAGAATTTCCCCCTTTCATGCCCTTAAATTACAACTTTTTTCTCTAAAAATTGTTTAAAATCGTAATCTAAAATTTACAACAATATATATATATATTTTATATCAAAGAAATTTTATTTATTGATATTTTCGTGAAAAATTTAAACACACTTTTACCATGTTTTGTTCATTTACATTATCTGAAAATCGTAAAATAAAGAATTCTTTTATCTAAAGAAGAATCTCTCAACCTTTTTTCACGTCTGCAACAGATGACATTAAAAATACACAAAGTACAAACAAAAATATATTTTCAATTTTTAAAAAAAAGAAAATACTAACCCATCTCTATTTTCAAAAATAAATTTTCAAGTGTGTAAAATAATTGGGTTTTAATATTCATGGGTATACTTATATAAATGTACCCACTCTTTGTTAACGCCATGGATTTTCTTAATCGGTAAACATAATGTTTATTTGTAAAAAGAGAATATAACATTTCCTTTTTTAACAAATGTAATACCATAGGATTTAAATATATCGACATCCACGTATAAATGTACACATCCTGTTTCCTACCTTCAATATGTATGTACCCAAGAAGGTTAATTATTCATCAAATTAATTCCTGTATTTTGGGACGTATCTTGTATTGCCTTGAGCAAAATGAACATAGCAATATTTGTAAAAAAAAGAGAATGTAACATCTTATTTTTTCACAAATGTAATACCATAGGAGTTAACTCTGTTGTCATCCGCGTAAAAATGTACACATCCTATTTCCTACCTCAAATATGAAAGTACCCAAGAAGGTTACTTATATATCAAATTCATTCCTTTATTTTGAGACGTATTGTGTGCTGCCTGCGGCAAAATCGCCACCCTTCTCAACCCCCCCCCCCCCCCCCCCCCCCCCCCCCCCCCCCCCCCCCCCCCCCCCCACATCCAGATTTAAATGAAAATTAAACAGATCTTCAACTGGATTGAAGTCCCTTCCATACCCTAACTAACATATTTCACACTTTGTATGTTTTGTTCTCATTTAGATGAGCTATACGTGTGTGAGTGAATGCTATTTAGCAATGGAGTCTTGCTGCGCTCATTGACTTAAACGGCATTTTCTTTTGAGAAGTATATTTAAATGTTAAGTTTTTAATTACCTTATAAATTTAATAAAAGTATTATTTTTTTAGATTTAAAAACAGTAAAAAAAAAACGTAATAAATGTTAAAAATACATAGCTAAAATTTGTGTGTTTTTTATTAACAATTTACAAATCAATCAATTATATTTACTAATTTGACTTTTAAGAAAGGGGGCATACATAATCAGTTCTGTAACGGGCGGGTTTTAAATCAAAGAAACTCAAGAGTTTTGGCTAACGTAGACGTTTCGAGCTACGACGTCATTTGCGTGTTTATTTAGAAGAAATTAGTTTTAGTTTTATTTCGCAGTGTTAACGACGCACTAAAAATAACTGTTTGGGTTTTCCCGATAAATGTGATTACGATGTAATTCTTAGATCATTATTTTTTTTATTAATTTTGTTGTTTTTTTTTAACTTTTAAATTCGGCTAAAATGCTTAAAATAGTTATTTAGTTGCTACTTTAATTGTATTTGTAATTTATAATAACAATACTTAAATTTTACTAAAATAAAAGCCTGTTTATGTTGGTTTTTTTTTTTTTTTTGCGCATTTAAATTGATTCCATTTCCATAAAATAATAGAAAATAACAATTATTTTTTTTTTAAAAAATATAAACGTTTTTAAATCTTTTCGTTTCTTATGCGTTACGGTCAGCTTTTGGGTTTCGGTTTTTTTAAGAATCTCATTTAATGCTTAAAATAGTTATTTAGTTGCTACTTTAATTGTATTTGTAATTTATAATAACAATACTTAAATTTTACTAAAATAAAAGCCTGTTTATGTTGGTTTTTTTTTTTTTTTTATGGTTTTAAATTGTTTCCATTTTCATAAAATATTTGAAAATAACAATGATTTTTTTTTTTTTTTTTTTTTTTTTTTTTTTTTGCGCATTTAAATTGATTCCATTTCCATAAAATAATAGAAAATAACAATGATTTTTTTTTTAAAGAATCTAAACGTATTTAAATCTTTTCGGTTCTTAGGCGTTACGGTCAGCTTTTGGGTTTCGGTATTTTTAAGAATCTCATTTAAGGCAGATATCTGGAATTTGATTCAATGGAATCAGCGCCATCTGGTATCAGTGACATTGATCCATTGAGGATTATGGATCTGGATTTTTTTTTTAATAATAATTTTTAAAAAATTTTTAAAAATCTGGAATTATATAAAACCGAAGAAACGTATTTGAAAAATGAAAATTGAAAGTAACAGCTTCCAAGTGCACTCCACACAGCGGTCATTTACTCAAACAATGAAGCCCACCAGTTACACGCTTAGAGTACCGCCCAGAAACACGCACAGAGTACCAGCCAGTTACACGCTTAGAGTACCGCCCAGAAACACGCACAGAGTACCAGCCAGTTACACGCTTAGAGTACCGCCCAGAAACACGCACAGGAAAAGATTACCGCCCAGAAACACGCATGGATAACCACGCAGCTACACGCACAGAGCACCACCCGATCTACACGCACAGAGTACCACCCAGCTACACGCACAGAGTACCACCCAGCTACACGCACAGAGTACCACCCAGCTACACGCAAAGAGTACCACCCAGCTACACGAACAGAGTACCACCCAGCTACACGCACAGAGTACCACCCAGCTACACGAACAGAGTACCACCCAGCTACACGCACAGAGTACCACCCAGCTACACGCACAGAGTACCACCCAGCTACACGCACAGAATACCACCCAGCAACACGCACAGAGTACCATCCAGCTACACGCACAGAATACCACCCCGCAACACGCACAGAATACCACCCAACACGCACAGAACACCCCCCCGCTACACGCACAGAGGACCACCCAGCTACACGCACAGAGTACCACCCAGCTACACGCACAGAGTACCACCCAGCTACACGAACAGAGTACCACCCAGCAACACGCACAGAGTACCACCCAGCTACACGAACAGAGTACCACCCAGCAACACGCACAGAGTACCACCCAGCTACACGAACAGAGTACCACCCAGCTACACGCACAGAGTATCACCCAGCAACACGCACAGAGTACCACCCAGCTACACGCATAGAATGCCATCCCCAAATACACTTAGAATGTCATCCATTTACACTCTTAGAATTTCATTCAGTAACACGCAAAGAATGACATCCACTTACACGTACATAAATTTCATCCAGTTACACACTGAAAAGTTCATCCATTTACATGCATAGAAAGTCATCCATAATATACCATATAAATTTTCTCCAACGGTAACGCGCAAAACAACACCATTTAAACGCATGCCATTAAACACACAAAAATTTAACACGCACAACATTGATTTTTTTATACAACCCCCCCCCCCACACCCCCACGCAATTTTTAAATTATTTTTTATAATTATTTTTTCTTCCACCCGAATCACGAACACAACAGACAACCCAAAAAAATGTATTTTTATTTTTAAATAACCCTATAAATTTTTTCCAACGGTAACGCGCAAAACAACACCATTTAAACGCATGCCATTAAACACACAAAAATTTAACACGCACAACATTGATTTTTTTATACAACCCCCCCCCCCCACACCCCCACGCAATTTTTAAATTATTTTTTATAATTATTTTTTCTTCCACCCGAATCACGAACACAACAGACAACCCAAAAAAATGTATTTTTATTTTTAAATAAGCTTAATCATACAAATATAAGACCTACAAAGGACCGAAAGTGAAGCCCCAAAAGATTTCCGCTCCTGGCGAACAGCCACCTCTGTCACCCTCTTCCTAAGCGTATGATAACATTTACTCCAAAATCAAAATATAATTGCCGACCCCAAACTTACATTTGTCAACCTCAAACTTACATTTGTCCACCTCAAACTTATATTTGTCAACCTCAAACTTACTTTTGTCAACCTCAAACTTACATTTGTCAACCTCCAACTTACATTTGTCAACCTCAAACTTACATTTGACCACCTCAAACTTACATTTGTCAACCTCAAACTTACATTTGTCCACTTCAAACTTACATTTGTCCACCTCAAACTTACATTTGTCAACCTCAAACTTACATTTGTCAACCTTAAACTTACATTTTTCCACCTCAAACTTACATTTGTCAACCTCAAACTTACATTTGTCAACCTCCAACTTACATGTGTCAACCTCAAACTTACATTTTTCCACCTCAAACTTACATTTGTCAACCTCAAACTTACATTTGTCAACCTCCAACTTGCATGTGTCAACCTCCAACTTACATGTGTCAGCCTCAAACTTACATTTGTCAACCTCAAAATTACATTTGTCAACCTCCAACTTACATGTGTCAACCTCCAACTTACATGTGTCAACCTCAAACTTACATTTGTCAACCTCAAACTTACATTTGTAAACCTCAAGCTTACATTTGTCCACCTCAAACTTACATTTGTCCACCTCAAACTTACATTTGTCCACCTCAAACTTACATTTGTCAATCCCAAACTTACATTTTTCCACCTCAAACTTACATTTGTCAATCTCAAACTTACATTTGTCAACCTCCAACTTACATGTGTCAACCTCAAACTTACATTTGTCAACCTCAAACTTACATTTGTCCACCTCAAACTTACATTTGTCAACCTCAAACTTACATTTTTCAACCTCAAACTTACATTTGTCAACCTCCAACTTACATGTGTCAACCTCAAACTTACATTTGTCAACCTCAAACTTACATTTGTCAACCTCCAACTTACATGTGTCAACCTCCAACTTACATGTGTCAACCTCAAACTTACATTTGTCAACCTCAAACTTACATTTGTCAACCTCAAACTTACATTTGTCCACCTCAAACTTACATTTGTCCACCTCAAACTTACATTTGTCAACCTCAAACTTACATTTGTCCACCTCAAACTTACATTTGTCAACCTCAAACTTACATTTGTCAACCTCCAACTTACATGTGTCAACCTCAAACTTACATGTGTCAACCTCAAACTTACATGTGTCAACCTCCAACTTACATGTGTCAACCTCAAACTTACATTTGACCACCTCAAACTTACATTTGTAAACCTTAAGCTTACATTTGTCAACCTCCATCTTACATGTGTCAACCTCCAACTTACATGTGTCAACCTCAAACTTACATTTGTCCACCTCAAACTTACATTTGTCAACCTCCAACTTACATGTGTCAACCTCCAACTTACATGTATCAACCTCCAACTTACATGTGTCAACCTCAAACTTACATTTGTCAACCCCAAACTTACATTTGTCAACCTCAAACTTACATTTGTCGACCCCAAACATTATATACATACACTTTTTAGCCCTCCGTCTTAAATGTATTTATTGTTTGACCACTTGCTGCCCTAGACAAACTTCGCCAACTCAAAACAAAAAACTATTTTAAGAACGTGCACGATTTACGTAACCCGTATTGTAATTATTTTTAAGAAAATTAAGCCAATCATGATATTTAGAATCACACCACATTACCACACCACATAACCATACACAAAACCACACGACATAGAAACACCACATAAACACTACATATAACCATATAACAAAGCCACAACACATAACCACACCACAAAACCTCACCACATAACCACACCACAGAATCACACCACATAACCATACCACATAACCACATCATATAACCACATACATAACAACACCACATAACCACACCATATAACCACACCACAAAAACGCACCACATAACCACACCACATAACAACACCACATAATCACACCACATAACCACACCACATAACCACACAACATAACCACACCACAAAAACGCACCACTAACCACACCACATAAACATACAACCTTACCACACCACATAACCACACAACATAACAACACCACATAAAAACATCACATAAAACATCACATAACAACACCACATAACAACCCCACATAACCACACCACATAACCACACCACATAACCACAACACATAACCACACCATATAACCACACCACAAAACCCCACCAAATAACCACACCACATAACCACACCACATAACCACACCACATAACCACACCACATAACCACACCACATAACCACACCACATAACCACACCACATAACCACACCACATAACCACACCACATAACCACACCACATAACCACACCACATAACGACACTACATAACCACACCACATAACCACACCATATAACCACACCACATAACCAAACCACATAACCACACCACATACCCACACTACATAACCACACCACATAACCACACCACATAACCACACTACATAACCACACCACATAACCAAACCACATAACCACACCACATACCCACATTACATAACCACAACACATAACCTCGCCATATAACCTCAACACATAACCACGCCATATAACCACACCACATAACCACGCCATATAACCACACCATATAACCCCACCACATAACCATACCACATAACCACACCACGTAACCACACCACATAACCACACCATATAATCTAACCAACAACGTTAAATAAATTCAGCAATTATTTACCTTCAAGCGAAAATCTTGATTGAAGACGAACATTCTGGAATAGCGATCACAACACAAAACAGAAATAGACTGCAAGACGTCTTCTCTGAGTCCAGTTGACTTATTTAAAATCTCAAATCTAAAATAATGTCCATCGAAATAAATTTGAAGATATCCTTTCGATTACATACAATTAATAACGTCTGACGTTTTTCTTTGTTTTGTTTTTTTGAATCACTCGACACTGCACACTGTGTCCAGAAACAAAGATCAACTTTTCAGTTCACACAGACTCCAATGAAAAAATTTCATCAAGTCCTAACATCAAAACCAATCCTTTGCCATTCCAAAAAAAAAAATCTGAATTTGGAACCTGGCCAAATGTTCCAATAATGAGAAATGATATACAGCCCCGGGGGGGGGGGGGAAGAAAAAAATTTGCGCCATTATTATCCCCCCCCCCCCCCCCGGGGGGGGGGGGTAAAAAAAAATTTTGGGCCTTTTTTTCCCCCCCCCCCCCCCAAAACCACCACCCACTCATCCCCTCAACCGTCCTCTTGTATCCCAAGGTACTTTGATTCCACCAAAAATGCGCCAACCAATCCCAATAAGTCTTCAGGCGGCCATTTGCAATCACTTAGTCTCTGGCTCACGTGATATGTTTAGTTTACATTTACATTATTTTTATTTTTATCTTTCAGTCATTTCACATTGAAAATAAAGTTTTAACTCAAGCTTCAGGTAGTTTTTCTGTCTGTTGGAGTGGGTTTCTTTTTAAATTATGAATATTGTGAGAAGCAGTGCTCTTAATTTTAACTTAATCTTAATTTTAACCAACAATCCTTCATCTGATTGGCTCAACTCTGCAGTGTTTTTGGTCAGGTAAGTGTTCTACACATATCTTCAAATATAGTAACTGTTTAGTGTTTTGTCAGTAATACAAGTCGACCGAATAGCAGCTACACGTATCCGGAAATTAGTTTGAAAAATATTTCGTCGACGGAAATTTTATCGAACGGAAGTTTGGCCAAATCTTTTTTTCAGTTCACACGTTAAAATTGTGCGTTGAATTTATTTTTGAACGCAGTAAATTTTTTTTTACTCTATTGTATAGTGCGTTCAAAAAAAATTTGATCATGAGAACTGAAAAAAAAAAAAATCGATCAAATTTCCGTTCGATCAACTTTCCGTCGATCAATTTTCTGTCGACGAAATTTCTTTCAAACAAATTTCCGGTAAACGCAGCTACATGTTACCATTTCTCATGAAACCCTAACAGCAGTATAATAAGAACAGCAAGAAGAAAATAACACCTGAACAAAACAAAACAAACATAAAATCACCATTAAAACTCCATAACATAACACCATAACAAAACAACATAGCAAAAAATGACAATGAAACACACCCCGAACACAACATTGCACGTCTTTGTTAGATGGACATGCACTGAATCCATAAAACAGTTCACAGAATTTCTGATAACATTTGTGCCGAGAAAACCTGTCAGGGCACGAAAAACTAATAAGAAATGTAAACTTACTACAGCTTGAGAATATGGCATCTTTCAAAAGTCCACGTAACAAAGTTTGTGCGTGTCCTAACTTTGTAAAAAAAAAAAGAGAGAGAGAGAGAACACGCCCACACTATAACAAGCTCTGCACTATAACAAAAAAATATATAAAAAATCTACACTATAAAACCCTTCTCACAAGACAAGTTTAGAGGATTATTTGTCCTTTTAAAAATAAAAATATCAACGATAAGAGTACACGTCCAAAAAAAGATTTCGCGGCCAATGTCGTGGAGAGATTGGGTGATCGTCTTGGAATATTCACTCATGGAAACAGTGGATAGTCTCTAAACCAAAGAGGCTGTTAAAGTTGAGACATCAATCTTAATGCTTTAATGCTACTGATGATATTTTGACCTCAAAATATAATTTCTTCTAAAGTATGTCAGCCTGAATACTTATTCAGGATTGACTCTATAATTGACATCTCCAAAACGCTTTATGTAAACAACTGGACGTCTTAAACACCCTTATCTTTAATAAATATCAGGGAGTGTTCGAGAGGTTCAAATGCACGAGACGAGCCACCTTGGTCTGATATTTTTTTACATTTTAAATAGTACACTATTTGTTTTAGAGCACAAAGATCTACGTCACTCTCTACCTTTTTGGGGCTTCAGTTAGTCTCTTAATCTGCACCCAGTTCTCTGATTGGCTGGTTGGTGGCACGTGATCTCACCTTGTCCGCAGAGTGATTGCTGTCAACAACTTTGTTATGGCGAATTTTTTTTTATTTAATCACCAGACCATGTCTAGGTTCCACACCACACACCCCTTACACCCCCCCCCCACGTCACGCCACCCATCCCCCGATCAATGACCGCTACACTCTGCCGTCCCTGCTACCAGTCCTACCAGCAAGCATGGCAGAACAACACGACCACGCCCACCTTGGGGTTTATTTCGTTAGTCACGCACGAAGCGTTGAAAACAATTTTTTTTTGTCAATTCCCTTTGACGTTGTCAAACAGTAGTGCATTTTACACGCTACCAACCCCCCCCCCCTTTTTTATTTTTTATTACATTGTACATATTCATTTTAAACGATTAGATGAATAAATATTATGTGTGAGACAGCCTTCTACAATAATAAAATTTTAAAAACAA
>CAXITT010000030.1:2479183-2493431 GCA_964033795.1 Lymnaea stagnalis
GAGCCCCACAGCGTATCTAACCCTACTGCGCTCTCTCTCTCTCTCTCTCTCGCTCTCTCTTTCTCTGTGTCTCGCTCATTCTCTCTCTCTCTCTCTATATATATATATATATATATATATATCATGACCTCTGATATCATGATCTTGTCAACAAGTTCAAAAATACACCCAAAAAAAAAATGTTAAATTATCTTCACAAATACTTTATACAAATATACACGAAAACTCAACTACACCAACGTGCAAAACACTCAGACGAAAATACACGCATTCACAAGCACAGAATTCAACACAAACCAAGAACTGGATGCTCAGAAGTAGTAATAACGCAAGTCTAACGATTGCAGGAGGGTTCAGTTGGAATAACGCGACGCCACTGATAAATAAATTATTATTTTTCTTAAATTCCTTTAAAAATGGCAATTGTTTGAATGAGTAACTATGACAACGGACACTTTGTCGGACATCCCGTCAGCCAATGACCGGAACTGGATTTAAAAAGCCCATAGCCTTGATTGAGTGTTTACTGTTTGTTTTTGTTTTTCCTTCTTACAGCCCATCCCACAACTGGATTGTTCTGGATGCCACAGCGACTCCCTGTCATGACGTCACCGTATTTACCCAACAAGACGACTGGAAGGTTCTCGTGGTGACAGACGTGAGGACCAACATCATAGGCTGCCAGTAAGTGTCTCGACTTCTCAACGATTGTTACCAGACGTCCGTATTTAGGTACGGACAGTTTGTATTTTCGACATCCTTGTCCGTACTATTTTTTTTTTTATTTTTTTTTTGCGTCCGTATTTGTCCGTATTTGTCCGTATTTGTCCGTATTTGTCCGTATTTGTCCGTATTTGTCCGTATTTGTCCGTATTTGTCCGTATTTGTCCGTATTTGTCCGTATTTGTCCGTATTTGTCCGTATTTGTCCGCACTTTCCACTGGTCTTTCCGCTCTGGCTTTTCCGTGTTTTTTTGGCAGCGATAACTTGGTTCTCTTATTTCCATTTATCTTATGTTATCTCTCCGCAAGGCCAAAGAAATGAATAGTTTCAGCGCCGTCGTGCGGAACAGGTCTCGTTTACCTAAGCATTTCTGTAAATAAACTCTTCCCAGGGAAACATTTTTTGATAGCATTTCTTTCATGAGCTAATTTATGCGAAAAAATGTTATCACCTACTGAGCTGGAAGAATGGAACTCCGAAAACACTTATGTCGATGAAATATGGGTGCAAATATTTCAACATTTTAATGCGAACAGTGGACTTTTTGTAACTGTGCAACTACTGCTTGAGTTTTCCTTCAGCCTTCGTGGCACAAATGGCGCCCGTGGAGCGAGCTTTCTCTCAGGGAAACATTGTTTGGACGCCAGAGAAATTGGAGCTGACAGTAAACACAAAGTGATATTTTGATTGCTCAGTAGAGCTTTGATCTGAAATATCCTCAGTTTGATGACATGAATCTTGAGAATGGAAATTTGTTAAAAAGCTTTTTATGAGTCCGTAAAATATTCACAACAGTTTGAAACAAAGTGAATTTTTTTTTTTTTTAAAGGATATTAAATATCATTGACAACACCTCCCTCCCCCACACCGTCTTTCTCCACCCGTCCCCCGCTGCTATGCCCTCCTCTTGTTGCTGTGTGCCTTTGTGTCCGTACTTAGAAAATCTGGTAAGCTTATCTAAACTCTTTTCTTTTTCAATTACCTGTAAAAAAATTTTGAAACTTTAAAAAAAAAAAAAATTGATGTCATGTCTGTGGAAAGTTTATGTATATCTAAAGTAAACTATGTCCCCCCCCCCTTTTCCCACCCAACCCGTATTACCCCACCACCACCAAAAAGATGGGTGGCATTTTGTGAAATTGATTCAGACATGAAAGCCGCCGTATTTCATATGCTCGTGATGTGTCTAATAATATGTATGAATGCTAATCCCCAGGCCGAGGACACGGCCAGTGTTCTATCACGGTAGAAATGTTGTCGTAATGCTAAATGTACTTGGTAATCTCCTTCGCGAAAATCACGACCTACTTGAACAAACCCACATCCCGAAAATAAACACCAAACATTTTTTATTTTTTGTTTACAAAGACTAGCACTTGTAACTTTTTGCCATCCCAGATCCAGGCAAAGGTGAATGTCAACGTGACCCAATTTGAAGAATGAAGATCATCAACAGTTACCGTATTTATTGGCGTATAACACGCCCTTGCGTATAACACTCAATTTAAGAAGGAAATTTCAGGAGAAAAAAACTAAACATTCTATCGGCGTGTAACACGCACACATGATTTGCGCCATATTCCCGGGGAGCAAAGGTGCGTGATATACGCCAATAAATACGGTATATAAATGCGAATTATATTAAAATATATTTCTATACATACATATAATTTCTTACAACAGGTTGGAAAACTGCATGCAGCTTACGTGGAAGAACATCCAGATGCATTTAAGCAGATTCACCACCACGCGTCTGCACGGCAGACCGGCCAAGATTTTCGGCTTTCTCTACGTCATCATGAATGGCGCTGAAGTCATCGTGGATGGTGACTGTAGTGCAGGGGTGGGTGACATCTCAAACAGCTTCCGCTTGTCCGAGATCCGAGCATCCGGGCTCTGGTACAATGATAGCCAAATCTTCAACCCTTTCTCTCACTGGGGCCTAGCTGAAGCACGGCCAATAGGATTAGGGGGCCCGTTGCAAAATGGCGGTTTTTCTGAAACAGAATTGAAGAGCCCTGGAATGTTTTACGTTAGTGATTTTGGTCGAATTCCGATCAGACAAGCCGTTACGATTTCAAACAGAACATGTACACGACATCCCAAAATTAAACATGACGTCGATGTGTTGGGATCTCAGAGCTCACCTGTAATTCTCGAACCACGGTCGTTTGCCTTTTTGGGGACAGGGGCTACGGTTTTCTTCAAAGAAGCTTTTTGGTGGATGTTCTCACCGTTTGACCTTGACCTGTCAACCACCATTTTGTTTCGCAACCTCTGGATACACGAGATGAGACGCTTAACGAACATCAATATCGGGTACTATTCGACTCCTGTGATGGTTAATAAAATAGCGAATGTCTCAAAACCTGAATGCAATTCCAGTCCGGGAAACGTTACAGCCAACATGACGCATCTTATAGACTGCGTACAGTCAAAACGATGCGTGGATGATTCAGATCCTATAGAGTGCTCTATCGCCATAGCCTACAGAGTCATGACGTGCCTCCGACCAAACGATACCAGCGCAAAGGAGAAGATGGCAGCCCTCCAGGCGTGGATGGAAGACCTACTCCTCATCGGCTTACCGGTAATTCAGAACTCAAGCGCTCCAAACGAAAATGTTTTTAAAATTAAGTACGGCTTCAACTTACAAAAATGGGGACAACTCAACGCGGAGATGAATAAAAATTCCAGTTTGAACCCTTTCAAGAACGCGTCCTCCCTGTGCTCTAAAAACGGAATGACCGCGCTCAAAATTCCCAGCGAGTTTTCTCACCCGGTCATCAGGGACGTGCTGCTGATTGTAATAATCAACTACGAGTCTCTTTTTGGGACGATTCCTTATATGGAATATATACACAGACAGTACTTCCAACATATCCTCTATTGTGGACCTGCAGTTGACCATTTTGTCCAGTACGCCAACGCGATAGGCCTGACCTACGTGACCTACTTGGACGGCATGACCAGCAGCTGGCTGTTCATGTACGAGTGCGTGACGCACGCCATGAAGCTGAGGCTACCCGTGAAGGGCTACCTGCAGATGGGGGAGGACGTGCTTTTGAACACCTGGAACCTGGTCAACCTGCCCCGAGACCACATCTGGATGCCAGAGGGATTCACCACGCGACATTTATACACGGCGAAGCGCGAGAAGAACTGGGTCCACTGGAACTCAGAAATCGGTCAAAAAGCAGCCATCGGCGCTTTTTCTGAATTGAAAAGCGCCTCTTCCTTACCACCAGATAAACTCGTGACGCCGAATCTCCGAGAATTTCACTTGTTCGCCAAGAGATTCCTATCAAACTATAAATCTAATTTCAAAATGGACTACATCATCCACAGGGCGACAGACATTTTCTACATCCCGGATGTCCTGCGTCAGGACTACATCAAAGCGTCGGAGCTCTTCCGGCAACACCGGTCGCTGATCGAAATCGCCCTTCCCGTGATGCACCTCGGACTGGCCAGGAAGAGCCAGATCACGTACATCTCGGGTCACAGCTTATGGCGGGAGGACAGGAACAGACCCTGGCAGTTCTTCAACGCTGTCAACAGGACGTTCATCCACCCGTTCAAGCTGCTTTTCCACTCCAAGAGCCCAGAGGGGCTGAAGTTCTTCTGTCATGTTTACATGACCAAATATCGGAATGCAAGAGACGAGTTTTTGCTGGCAGGCTGACATGAATTGAAAAAAAAAAAATTCATCTGAATGTCTATTAATTCTTGGTCACCCGTTGTGATCGTTGTTCGCCAGCAAATGTCATCCAATTATGATGGTTTTCCAGGTGTGATGGTTGTCCAAATGTTACAATTAAGGCTAAATAATTGCATGGCATTTCTATGAAGAGATTATTATGTGAATACAAGAAACTGCAGAGAAGTGAAAGCGCACGCAATGGTACCGTTTATTCCAAGTGAATGTTTTGCGTTCTCTGGCTAGAAATGTCTTGTGAGTTTTGGGAGTCATTGATAACTAGAGTGACGCTGGAAGATCACGGGACGCATCCATAATCAAGAGATGCAAGCAGATGTCGTGACGCAATCAGCTCACGTGACACAGGCAGATCACGTGACACAGGCATATCACGTGACACGAGCATATCACGTGGTACAAGCAGATCACGTTGCACAAGCAGATCACTTAACGTCAGCAGAGTGCTTGACACAGGCGTATCACGTGACGAAATCAGATAAACTCAGATACACCCTGTGAATATGGATTCCTTACAAAATAGAACGACTGAACTCTATCCCAATCATTGCGTCTGATCTCTATCCCGGTCATTGCGCCAAAGGCGGAACCTTCCCGTCCCGTGAGGCGTTTAATGACAAAGCAGTGAAGAAACGCAGCCCTGGACATCTACGGAGAGTGGCTGCCCATGGGACAGGTAACGGGTTTTTCCAAAACGCCAGTGAAAGTTTTCACGGACGGAGCGACCAACACCAGAGAAGGAAATGCGGGGTACGTTTCTCTCACTCTATAACCTAATTAAAGGGCACCTCAATGGGGAACTTTAATTTCTCCCGACGCCAAACACTCTATAGCTACGCCCCTTCTATGGGCTTAGAAAGGGGGAGGCTATGGTTGTTCACACAGGTGTCACTTTTTCTTCATATGGAGGTGCTGCGTTTTCTGACAACTGCACAGTTTGTACCGCGAAAGGGAGAGCTGCAAAAATATTTGGCCCCCATGGTGACACTAATAGTATCTATGCCTCTAGGCAGCTCTCGTTACACAAAAATGTCGCTAATTTTCATTGAGAGGTGGGGTAGAAGTTGGGGGAGCCGATGAGTCTTGCTTTTATTTATATAAATCAAAGCAAGAAAAGGATCATAGAGGTAAACTCATCCAACCAAGAGCATATCGCTCTGGTAGTAAATGCACTGGGAGAGATGGATGCCTTTATAGACTTAGGAAGCATTATTGAGATATATATAAGGTGGATCCGAAGCGGATGTCAGGGCTAGAATGAGAAAGACTGGGTCAGAATTTGTTCTATTAAAGATAATATGGGAGTCAAAGGAGCTGACTCTTCAAACCAAGTCAGAATGTTCAACAAGTTTCTAAGAAGTCTTAATCTGTGGAGACCTTCGTGAACACTTGCCTTAGAAAGATCCTAAACATCAACTGGCCAAACACCATCACCAACAAATAAGTACTTCATAGGACATACCAGAAGCCTATTGCTGAAGACATCTTAAGGAAAAGATGGATGTGGATAGGGCACACTCTCCTTTAACCCACAGATAACATCACCAGATAAACCAAATCCACAGTTTTACCTAGCTGCAATGTCTTTTTCCTGTTTGGTTTTTACCATTTTTTTTCAAATCACTTCCTTTCCATTCCTCTTGACGTTGTTTCGGACTGTTTTTTGCGCCCACTCCTTTTTTCTCTCTTTTTTTTTTTAGGTAGGCTATTTGTATATATATATTATGCAAATTTAATTTATACTCATTTAATTGTTTGTTGTTATATTGATGAAGGCATGTGCCGAAACGTTTACTTATGTATTATGTAAATTTATTATTAAAGCTTAACATATATTGTTATATTTACAAAAAAAAGTTTTCGTGTGTATTTAATCTATTTTAAAGCTTTATCGCAGACCAACACTGTTATTGTTAGTTTTTTTGTTTGTTTTTTTAAAGAATAGTACCTGGTGACTTTAACTGATTACAATTAGTGGAATCTATGAAATATCGCTACGTATGATATATTTGATTATCCGTATATATACGGCTAATCTTGTTAAAGGCTTAAAGTATCCGATATAAATACCGTACTGCCCGCTTCTGAAATATCACCCGAAGCCTTACTTCTGATTGTTCCCACTTATTGGGATTTTATTCATTTATTTTTTTTTTTTTTGCAACTGCACGAATTTAAATTCTTTAATAAAACTGTTTTAAACTAAATTTTTATCAATGTCAAGATCTACAATTCTACTAGTAGTTCTTGCTAAGAATCAAACATACACAATCTATTTTCAAATTGAATTTCATTATAAACGCATCAATTGCAAAATCTGGCAACAAATGAAACGGGTAAAACTGATGCTCACCAGCTACTGTGTTCACACTCTTCGCCTATATTTCTCGGGTGTCTTGTGATTGTCTCTATATAACTCAGCGATAGTGGAACCAGTAACTCAATCTTGACAAGCCAAATACGGCTGGCAATGTTAAAAGTGTACATAAACGTTTTTGTAAAATAGCGGACATTTTCCACGAACATAGTCAGGATGATGTTGAAACTCAGTTTAAGGAAAATATTTATGAAAAATTCTTGGCTCTTGCAGCTTCAGTTAACATTAAGATGAAGTTCCTTCGGGTCTGTAAGACAAGTAGAGAAAGTGATTTTCTGATTTAGACCGAAACTAAAACTAGGCCGAAAGTTCAAAATAACTTTGGGCCAAAACTGAAGCCGAAACTAAAAAGCTTATCGAGACTTTCGGCCGAAACCGAAGCCGAAACCAAAAGCTTATAGATACTTTCGGCCGAAACCGAAGCTCAAACCGAAACATTTTGATATTTTGAAATTCGTTTACGCATACATCGAAATGGTGGGGGTAAAATATAAATATTTAAATTCGTTTTATAAAAAAAAAATGAGATCATCGGGCATATTAATAAATAAACATCTAACGAATACTTTGGCTATTACCGTTTCAATAAAAACTTAATTTAAATTTCTTTAAAATTTATTTTAAAGTAGAAAGTTAAGAGAACATTTGGACGGAGTGGTGGAAAATGGGGGGTGGGGGGGGGCAAAATTCATGCAAAATAGACCCTTGAACGCCCTTTGCTTGTATAATATAATTACAACGCTACGTAGACAAATATCTACAAAAAATGTATGGCTCTAATAGAGCCAATTGTCACCTATGTTATTAAAGCTATCAACATTTTTACCACAATGTTTCGCGGTTATCGTCATACTATTGCTTTGTGTTTTCATAAATAGCCGGCAAGATATCGCTGTACCAATATTTAGCTTAGTACTAAGGGTCGCAATCCAGGATCCCGACTTTCGAAAATACCGGACCATAATTGATGCTTGGAAAAAAACCGGAATTGGATTCATGAAAACCGGGATTTTTTATAATCCCGGGAATTCATTTTCAAATTTTTTTTTAATAGTTTTTCTTAGTTTCCACGTCGTAGTTAAAGCAAGGCATATCAATAATTTGTGAGATGTGCAAATCCCTCACACCACGTGTCTCAAGTTCAAAGGGAGCCAACCGACGGGCTAGATCTGTGTTATGTGTCAAGAATCATGACGGTGTGATTAGTTTTGTTTTTGCATCATGCGTGTGTAGTGTGTAAGTGGAGACGAGTCACGACGTGCGTGTGTAGTGGTGTAAGGGGGCCAGTCACGATGTGCGTGTGTAGGGGTGTAAGGGGGCCAGTCACGATGTGAAGGTACAAGATTGGTAAGTGAATGTTTTCCTATCACTGACAAATAAGTGATTGGTCTAGTCCAGGGGTCTCCAAACTTTCCAGCCCGAGGGCCGCATTAACTATCAAACAGCAGTTCGGGGGCCGACTACACACTCGAGGTCCAAATAAAAAAGAATCAAAACATGAATGTTGTCTTTGATTATTTATGTCATATTATTTAATTCAGTTATTATTTAGTAACACACTGATACACTACACGCGAAAACCTTTATTAGTGGGAATAGTGAAATTGTTTCCTGGATGCCAAAATAGCAGACATTTAAGGCTTTAGATTTGATGCCCCTAACATCAACAGTGACCTGAAGTTTGTTCTCAAATTGTTCCAATACTTCAAACACACTAACTAAGAAGTACGCGAAGGAAATCATCACTTAATATAATAGAGTGTAACAAGTTTCGCATTCAGACGCTGACATCAACACCTCCTCGTCTGACACCATCACCTCCTCGTCTGACACCAGCACCTCCTCGTCGCAGCAGTCAACCGCCACTGGCAAACTGTGAACAAAGTCACCAAGTCTTGAAAAAGCCACAAACCATTTCAAAACTCCGCCACTAGATGGCGCTATATCATCTCATTGCCTGTCAACTGCGCGCCTCTCTTTTAATTCGGTTCAAACATAACGCCCACGTAAGCGGCGGTTAATGTTGGCACGTAAATTTCAGTAATTTTTTTCCATGGACAAAAAGGTCTCCACGGGCCGGGTGAGAAGGCCTTTCGGGCCACATCCGGCCCGCGGGCCGTAGTTTGGAGACCCCTGGTCTAGTCGAATGAAGATCGAATTTTGACTTCCATTAAGAGTTCGTATGGAAATAATAACACGTTGCACTCAAATCACGGAGTCAACTTTTAACAACAACAATGTTTGATTGCTTGAATTCTTTTAATTATGCCAAAAAACCTACATATTTAAAAATATGAGTAAATCCGTATTTTGATAATCAAACACCTTAAGTTTAAGACACAAAAAAGTATGCTATTTCTATTTTGTGATAATCATCATCATCATCGCCTGTCGTCCCGTCTGGGGCATAGGCCACAAACAAAGGCTCTCCAGGCATCCCGGTCTTGGGCAAGTCTCTCCAGCTGTCCCCATTTGCGCCCACTCTTTTTGATGTCTGCCTCCAGTTCCCTTCTCCAAGTTGTTTTGGGTTGACCTCTTTTTCTCTTACCCTGGGGGTTCCAAGTCAGGGCTTGTCTCGTGATACTTGATGCGGGCTTTCTGAGGGTGTGGCCAATCCATTTCCATCTGCGCTGGCAGATTAACTCTTCCACTGGTTCTTGTTGTGTGCGCCGCCAGAGATCCTCGTTGGTGATGACGGTGGGCCAGCGGATTCGTAAAATCGTTCGGAGACATGAGTTGATAAAGGTCTGTAGCTTTTTTGAACCAGCTGCTGTTGTTCGCCATGTTTCTGCCCCATATAGCAAGACAGGTTTCACTGTGGTGTTGAATACCTTGACCTTGGTCTGGAGGGTCAAGTTGCTGCAGCTCCAGACCTTTTTTAGCTGGTTAAATGCCGCTCTTGCCTTACCAACTCTCACTCTTATGTCGGCGTCTGTCCCTCCTTGTATGTCAATGATGCTGCCGAGGTATGTAAAGCTATCCAAGGTGTGTTGCTTGATGTATTTATTTTAAGGACTTTGCTTTTTCCTCTGTGGATGTTCAGGCCGATGCAAGCAGAGTACTGTGCTACATAATTGGTTTTCTCTTGCATCTGTTGCTGTGTGTGTGATATTAGGGCCAGATCATCCGCAAAATCCAGGTCATCAAGCTGTTTCCATAGTGTCCACTGGATACCATTTCTCTTCTGCTCTGTAGACATTTTCATTATCCAATCAATGGTCAGCAGGAATAAGAAAGGCGAGAGCAGACACCCCTGTCTGACACCGGTCTGTACCTCAAAAGCCGCCGTTGTTTGTTGGCCGTGGACAATTCTGCACGATAGGCCTTCGTAAGAAGCCTTAATTATGTCTGTCAATTTTTGTGGTACTCCGTAGTGTCTAAGCAGCTTCCACAGAGTCTGTCTGTCGACACTATCAAAAGCCTTCTCATAGTCAATGAAGTTGACGTATAGTGGCGAGTTCCACTCCAGAGATTGTTCCACAATAATTCTCAATGTGGCAATCTGGTCTGTGCAGGATCTGTCTTTTCTGAACCCGGCTTGTTGGTCCCTAAGATTGATGTCTATTGCCTCCCTCATTCTGTTAGCAGCATTCTGTTGAATACTTTGCTTGGGATCGACAGCAGGGTTATTCCCCTATAGTTAGAACAAGAACTAAGGTCTCCTTTCTTCGGGAGCTTAACGAGATGTCCTTCTTTCCATTCAATCGGTATCTGTTCTTCCTCCCATATTTTCTTGAATAGTGTGTGTAGCATTTCAGTGCTAGTCGTATTACCTGCTGTCAAGGCTTCTGTCGGTATTCTGTCTGGACCTGCCGCCTTGCCTTTCTTTAGTTGTTTAATTGCACTGCATATTTCTTGCTTTGTGGGTGTGCTGCACTCTATTTCTAGATCTTTTTCCGCTGGCTCTATGTTGAGTGTGTGTTGTGGTGCTGGCCGGTTGAGGAGTTCTTCAAAATGTTCTATCCATCTTTTTTTCTGACCCTCTTCATCAGGTATTGATTTTGTGATAATAATATTAACAATTTACATTCACCTCATAATTGATGTTGGAGCTTTTTGTCTTACGCTGAATATCCCAGTTTGTATGTATCGTACCTAGCCAAAATGTACATGACATGACATTTGCATGAAAATTTAAACATTAAAAAAAAAATTTTACACGGTCGAACCAATTCGATTGAATTAATAATTTTTGTTAATGATTTATTTCCTCTTCAGGTTCATAGAAAGAAATGGGGGACCCTGAAAAAAAAAACTAAATTTGAAAAGCATATGAAACTATGGGAAACAAAGACATCAGTTTGGTATCATTTCTTGAAAAATACGGACAATCTCTCAGCTAAATGTATTAGATGTAACGAGATACTTAAAACATTGGGAGGTACAACTTCAGACTTTCACATTCATTTAAAGTCTGCACATTCCAGTGACTACTTGGGCGTATTTTAAGGTCAGATTGCGACCAGATGCGCAAACATAGCGTGGATATTCAAAAGCTTGGTCAGACAGCGGATTCCTCGTTGGAAATATCTACGAACAATGAAATTGAACTTCTTGGATCTGAGCATGACGAACTTGAAGACACTCTACCGTTTAAGAGACAATTAGAAATTGACATACAAAAGAAACTTCTGGCTCGGGATAATACCTCCAGACCAACGGATGGAGACATTGATACTTTGGTACAAATAGAAATGGCTTTATTTGAGAATGGCGGTTCAAGAGGAAAATATTTAGAAATTGCCAATGATAGCCTAAGGTTTATTTCTCCGACCACTGTGGAGCGGGTGTTCTCTTCATCAGGTTACTTTTGTAACCATTTGCAGTCAAAATTAAGTGACCAAACATTAAACACTTTGTCATTTTTACGATTTCATTATTTCAATCTGACCAAAGATTCAAACAACACAAATTATTTTAATATTTGATTAATAAAACTATTTAAATTAAAAAGGTAAAATATTTTTTTAGTTCCGTTGATTAAAATCTGAAGTTAAACATTTGTGTCGTCATTGTTAAAAACTTATTAAAAATCAAAATGTGATTTATTTTATTTTATTTTTATTTTTTTTATTTCATTGATAAATCCTTACCTCTAATCTCGAATCTCGACTAAAAATTCTCTAAATATCGAAAATATTGAAAATACCGGGATTCCGGTATTCCGGGATTCCGGTATTCGTAAACTTCAATATCGACAATACCGGTTTTGGCAAAAGGGACCGGTTTTGCGACCCCTACATAGTACCAACACACTAGTCTTTCCATGCTGGCGACGTAATTATTTCGTTCTGCGACCACCCTTCCTAACTCTCATTGGTGGAGGGGGAGGCAAATATTTTTTTTTTTTAACCGGGTCTTTTAACGTCGACGGAGAATCGCAAAAGACATCTGAAAATCGTAAATTGGTCACCAAAATCATAAATGTGTAACAGGTCTGCAGTAGGTCTACCACATGATTAATATACGAACCCGTGATCCATGCACACGTGTGTTATTTCGTCAGTACCAATGTCTATGAGCATGATCATGATGAATTTCTAGAAATGAGTCAATTGAGAAAAGCTTAAGTTCTAATTTTTGTTTTTTTTAATAAAGCAATATCTATAATGGAAATATTACCATTCCCTAGGATTATTCAATATTATTCACCTTAAATAATTATTTATTTAAATCAATTCAATATCATTCACCTTAAATAATTATTTATTTAAATCAATATTAATATCACAAATGAAAGAATTAAATAAATCTAGGGTTCCAAATTTTATTTTTGAAAAAAAATAAAATAATAATAATGATATAAATCTTACCATTCCATTAGTTCTTCTCCACAAACTATTGACATTTTCCTCGGCTTAATTGAAATTTAATTTTTGAAATAAAGGACAAGTAGATCATCATGCAGCTTTGAGAGTATTAGTCATATAACATACGATGACAGCAAGACATCGAGCATTAATGGATATCGGATTTTCGACAGTCTGACTTCTGGTAGAAAACCTCAATCACTTTTGGCCAGACGGCTGAAAGTCTCAACCACCTTCGGCCGAAGCCGAAATTAAACTAAAAATTAACTTTTTCTCTTTCGGTCGAAACCGAAATTGAACCGAAAGTTGACTTTTCTGTTTCTTCCGCAACCAAAACTGAGCCGAAAGTGATCGAATGGTAAATTTCAGCGCCACAGCCGAAGCCGACGCCGACATTCGGTCGGTCTCTAAAGATAAGTATATCGCAACAATCCTAGCAACTTATTCGACAAGATTGAAGATCCCAGCACACACAAAAAAAAAGACGTCGTCTTTTTTCGGGCTTTCCCACACTTTGTTTCCCACACGTTGTTTCCCACACGTTGTTTCCCACACGTTGTTTCCCACACGTTGTTTCCCACACTTTGTTTCCCACACTTTGTTTCGCACACTTTGTTTCGCATACTTTGTTTCCCACACTTTATTTCCCACACGTTGTTTCCCACACGTTGTTTCCCACATGTTGTTTCCCACACGTTGTTTCCCACACGTTGTTTCCCACACTTTGTTTCCCACACTTTGTTTCGCACACTTTGTTTCGCACACTTTGTTTCGCACACTTTGTTTCCCACACTTTGTTTCCCACACTTTGTTTCCCACACTTTGTTTCGCACACTTTGTTTCACACACTTTGTTTCCCACACTTTGTTTCGCACACTTTGTTTCCCACACTTTGTTTCCCACACGTTGTTTCCCACACGTTGTTTCCCACACTTTGTTTCCCAAACTTTGTTTCGCACACTTTGTTTCGCACACTTTGTTTCCCACACTTTGTTTCCCACACTTTGTTTCCCACACTTTGTTACCCACACTTTGTTTCGCACACTTTGTTTCCCACACTTTGTTTCGCACATTTGCTAGAAAATATGAACTGCCCTTTCGTACAAGTCGCCTGTCGTTTCAAAGTGTCTGTATTTTTCAGGGTGTTACTTAAAGGCTTCATTATACACCGCTTAAATTGTGCACGTCAGAAGTATCATTGTAATCATAGACAATATCTGTTTATATCTTCATTTGTGTTATTACTGGATTTTTTTAAAAAATAATAATAATATTAGCAAACAGGTAGCGTTAATTATTTAGTTCGTTTTTATGAACAGAGAGTTGCAATTTCTAGCAGCCAGATCATCAGGACCACATTGATAAAAGAAAACAAAAAAATTAAGCTGCCAAACAGACAACAAGAACTATGCCTCCAGATTTTTAGAGCAGTGAACCCAGGACGTACACGCAGCCCGATGGAAACAGATGAGTGCCTCCCTTAAAGGCTGACATATTAAATATAAATCAGTAGAGCGGGAGGTTGAGATTAGATGTGGTCTTTATGGCATAGCTTCATATTTATTTGACTATGGGTATGAGGGTTGGTTCTATTTCAAACAGTCCCGTGGGGGGGGGGGG
>CAXITT010000030.1:2519920-2530059 GCA_964033795.1 Lymnaea stagnalis
TCACAGAGATCACTTGAAGACCCCCATCATTGCCAGAATTCACAGCCGCTCTTATGATGAATGTGCAGGAGGAATCAGGACAATGACTGGTCAACATTTTACTTCAGGTAAATCCAGTCCTTTTTATTCTATTTATTTTTCATTACCTATACCACTAATTTTTTATTTTTTTTATTTTTGGTTTAATTTTTTTTAATTTTAACTTGATGCTTGATTTATCACATTGGGTAATAATCTTGAGGTAACTTGCCATTATTGGGATCTTGGAAATTTTTTCCCAATGGATCATAAGCCAACCACAATCTTAGTTTTGGCCAGGAAAACCCTGAAAAGTGTGTAATCTGCTTATTAGTGTATCCCTTCAGTTTTGGCTGGGAAATTATTTTAAAGGTTTTCATTGAAACCTTAAAAGTAATTGCTTATTAAAAAGACTTAAAACTATTAAACATTCAGTATTATGTATAACAGCAACTCACTTCACTTTTCTACATATATATACCGTAACCACACTGAACAGAATCAGTCATATGCTCACACACAGGCACAATCTTATTGTTTTCTATAATAGGATCAATGTACCTGGTGAAAACCTCCTGTGACCGACTCAAAGGCCCACTTATACCATTAAAATATTTTTTGTGTAAATAGGCCTTTGAATAGGGATCTACAGTACATGCTGATGTTTTATTTATAGCCATGTCTAGACTTAATTATGTGTTGATCATTCTTAAACATCATACAAAAATTCAAATTAAATAATTATAATAATAAGTATGCCGCTAAATGGGAGAAATAGAGATAGATAAACAGATCAATTTGTTAATGCTGATCATTAGTAGGGCCCTGCCCTGTTTCACCACATCCTTCCATTCAGACATCATCATCACAGGTGCTACAGCCCATCATAGGGGCCTGGTCTGCTCGTCTGCTCTACAACATCCTCCCTTTTAAGCTGATCCATGACTTTACACTTCCAGGTGATTTTAGTCCTTTACAACTCAATTCATATCAGTCTTAGTCGACGGATGAGCCGTTAACCCCTAGGCTTCTGTCTGTAGATCACTTTTGCTGCTCTACAATCTAATATCCTCTCAAGGTTTCTTGCCCAAAGCAGCCTGCACCTTTAAATTGCAGCAACTACGGATGGTTCCGGTACTGAAAATGTTCATTAGGAAATTGCATCAGCTGGCTGTCAGCTAGTACATTAGCTCTTTATGCCCTCCCGAAAGCACACACACCCTCACTCCCCAAGCCTGAGTTATTGGGCTGGGAAAGCGGAACGTTGGAGATTTCCCTTTGCCAGGACAGCCCTAGCCCGCACTCACTCCATTGAGTACCAGTCGAGGTCACCCCAGCACAAGGACATCCGGTAGGCCGGTGATGCTTCTCTCACAGCATCAGGAATCGGGATGGTGTTTTTAAATCCTAAAATCTTACCCTGCCCATCCCTGGGAACGCCCGACGCCGTTGGATACAGATTTCTACAGTGGGTTTCTACCTTGAAACTAATTTACAAAGCAGCTGGGACAAAACGGTTGCTTAGGTACAACTACTTTAACTGCTATGTAAATAGAACCATTGGCATGAGTCGCCACTACCCACCTCATGCCTCATATCCTTAAAGGGCAACATGTAATCATGCTCCCTACCCTGTTTCTGCCGTTTTATTTCCAGCTGCAGATTTTCCACAGCTGGTAGCTTCCATTTTCGGCAGATACTATGCACGCTCTTTGTCTGCCAGCACAGGCTAACGTAACAATGGTGGTTTTGGTCCCAGTCTACCGCCAGGGGGCAGCACCTCTTTAGCCAGCAAGCCACTACAAACTTGTCAACCAGAGTCCCAGGGGATATATATACCTATCCATCATTATCTAACCCTGGACTGTATATTTTTCTGAGGATTTTCCAGGTATTGAACAGGTTCTCTTCTTTTGTCTGGCTGTTTTGCATTACCATTGGTCTTTTGATAATAAAAGTTGTGTATAGGGCCATCATAGTTTTCCTTGAGAGATTTCTGCTAGTTGTAGCTCGTGTAGGCCGAAATAAGAAGAATGGCCTGCTTTTATCATTTCTTTCATCTCTGTCATTATTTCATCTGTCTCTCTCGCTCGCTCACTCTCTCTCTGGTGTGCTTGTTTACTTTGATTTTGTCACCTGTGTGTCTGATACGTGACATTGACATACACTTTGTATTCGCTTCATTTACCTTTAGAGGTAACTCTTCTAATTCATGGAATGCTAAATTATATCAATGCTGCTTCTCCCCGGTAAAGCTATGTTGTCTGCATATGCCAGGTACTGCACTGGTTGGGCTTTTTAAAGTTGGTTGATGGCCTGATGGTTGAGATTCTGATACATTGTTTGTGATAGTTCATTTGGTGCGCACATGCATGCTTCTCATAACGCTTTCTAACGGGATGTTAAATAGGATACATGCCAGTGAGTGTCCTTGACTCAGTGGCCCTGATTAATATGAAAGTTCCTCAAGTACTCTTCCAGTACTTTGATTCTTTTTTTGGTGGTAGCCATTGTCATGTGTAAACCAGGTAAGTTTATTAGAAACTCCAAGTTTCTATAGTTAAAAACTCCAAGTTTCTATAGTTAAAAACTCCAAGTTTCTATAGTGCACTTTGCATATATTTCCTGTCTAAGCTGTTGTATAGTCCACATATGGTTGGTGTATGGGGATGTTGTATTCTTAGCATTTCTTCTGGAGACATCTGGTGGTCAAAATATGATCTGTGGTGGGTCTATTCTGTCTGAATTCAAATTGATAGTCACCTAGAATATGTTCAGTAAACCTTTTCAGTTTTCTTGCTATTAATTTGTTGATGATTTTGTAGGTTACATTAATTAGGAAGATTCCTCTGTAATTTGAGCATTCCAGTTTAGATCCTCTCATGTGAATTGAGCGCAGTACCCCTTTTTATTTGGCATTTCTCTTCTTCCTGCCAAATTCTTGATATGAAGCTCTATATTTGTCTATGCAGTTCGTTTTCACTTAGTTTTATAAGTTCCACAGTGATAAGGTCGGTTCCTGGGGCTTTATTATTTTTCATGGTAAAGATCACGCTTTTTGTTTCATAGTTGGTTTGCTGCCCAAAGGGTACAGTTCTTGTGGTAGTTTGTAATCCTCATTGGCTCCACCATAAAAGCCATACAGCATCCCTTCAAATTGTTGTGCCCTTCTAGTACCTTTTCTGTGATCAGTTCCTTATCTATAATGCTGATCACTGATAGGATTCCTCATAAATGCTGCTAGTTGTGCTGTATGCATGAATAAACAAATCCATGTCTTAATTGAAAGCTATTTTATTTTAAAAAATGTGATAATTTAAACATTTTTATCTTCCCTTATTATAGTATAGGCTATATTTTAGAATGAAAACCTATAAACATGTTAAAGCTTAGACTGTAGTGATTTGAAGAAGTTGTTTACCGTTTGTGCTGGTCGTCACTGTCCATCATATACATTTGCCTTTGTAAAAATATAACAAGGTATAGCTTAAATTTCTTTTAAAACTTTTTCACAGCACTCCCATGTATTTCCAAAAATCTTGTTTAATCTGGGGGGGGGGGGTTAGCCAGCCTTAGTAAACAACACGACTATATATTTTTAATTTTCTGAAAAGGGGATGCAGCGTAACAATGCATCTTTTTTCAGGTTTGCTCAGTTCCTTTTACCTAACCTGATTGCTACCATTTTTAATATTTTTTTGCTTGTCTCGCTCTCTCTAATCTTCAAACTGCACCAAGTTGGGTGTCACCTTGTGATGTGTATGCATAATGTGGGGTGTGTACATAAGGTGGGTTGTATGCCCCACATTGGAAAACAATTCCATTAACCAAAGAGATGTTGTAGAATAGATTAATTATGTAAGCCTATAATATTATAATTCATCATAAAATCACCTTTCTCTTCTAACTTGTAAAATTAGTGTAAATCATTTGTTCCAATGCAAGTCAATAAAAAGCAAAAAATTATAAAGTATGTCATTCAACACGGCTCCTCAGGAATAATCATTCATTTTGAGCATGTTATAAATCTTAATTTACTGTAGTTACTGCAGTTATTAACTCTAAAAAAAACAGCAGATTTTTCAATTTGTTATTACAACTAACTATCAAAGTGTCTCATAGGTGTAATTTTGTAGCTAGAGGTAATAGCATGCTCTTATATTGATATTAGGTGTTTGTTCAAAATATACTTTCCAAAATTTATTTATTATTATTTTTAGGCAAAACAAAACATTTTTGAGTCGACAAAAAACATAGCATCACAGCTTTACAAAGAAGGGAAAAAAATTGTTTCCAATTATATTAGTTAAATTTATATTTTATATTTTATTACCATATACTCAATACTACTAATACTACAACAAATATTCATTTTTCAAAAGAATAGACTCACTTTGTGGACAACGTATCAATCAAGGAAATAATGTCACAAAAAGTCACAATTGTAATATAAAATGAAATAATTTTCAAACATATGCATGTGATTATCACTTTAAAAAATTATTAGTAAGAATTAAATAAAAATAAAAGCTAAGAAAAAAAGGTTCATTTTTATTTTATTTTTTATATCAGAGATATCGATCAGATTATCTAATCGGTCAACCAGATGATGCATATACATTCTTGAAAACAATTTCTTTCTTTATTAAAAAATAAAAATGTTTCACAAACAAAGGATCTGATATATATACTCTGACCCTTTTGCCCTTGTTTTGGAAATGTAATTTAAATTTTGTTTGTTATTGTCATGTTGCAGCGCACATGTAAAAATGTCAGACTTTAAAGTAACCGGTTCATCCGGTTCATCGTCTAAGATAAGATTCTGTTATTGATCCAAACAAATGGAAATGTTTTATGATTGCATTGTACAATTTCAGCACATATAAAAAACAATTTGACACAAGACATTTGTAATACATTTTTCCCTAGCAGCCATTCAGTGAGTTCTCTTAGCCATATCAGGGATTTATTAGTTCTTATTAAGATTTGTGACTTAAGGGGGGGCACGCTGGTAAATTCATACAGATTAGGGAACAAAAGAATTGTTGTATTTTTCAGTCCTTGCTGTGATGGAAAGAATTCGTACCGAAAGGACCAATCCTAAGTATCTGTGATGAAGAGGGTGGGTTGTATCATCAAAAATGTGTTTAATTTTACAATAACATCTTTCTTCAAATAGTTCTTCCAGTGAAAGATGTTTAGTTTGTGTTATGTTCCTAGCTTTCTTGATAAGTTGGTTTATGTGGTGTTTAATATATCAGATGCTTAGTTTGTGTTATGTTCCTAGCTTTCTTGATAAGTTGGTTTATGTGGTGTTTAATATATCAGACGTTGAATTCCCACACCAGCAGATAATTCTGAAATTGAGCAGGCTTCCATTTGTTGAACTGTAGAATAAGTTTACGCCGAAATTGTACAGTTTTTTTTGAGGAAGGTGAGTCTTTCTGAATTTCTTATACAGCATTTTTCCGTGCTCCTGCCATGGTAGCTTATTATTAATGGTGACACCTAAGTACTTATATGCATCTACTTTCTCTCCACTTTGATTTTTTATGTCGAGATCTGTAATCTGGTGTTACTCCCTCTTGAAATCAACAACCTTTCCTTTATTTTTGAGACATTCAGCGGGAGAAAATTTTCATCGCACCAATTGATAAAGCTTGTTACTAAGTTGCGGTATAAGCCTTCTCCTTCAGATAGTAAGCCAATGATAGTGGCATCATCAGCAAAATTTAAGATTGGAACGGTGTCACTTGAGCTTTGAATAACATTGGTATATATTGTATACAGTACAGGGGAGAGAACGCAGCCTAAATGTCATAATGTCCAATGTTTCCAAAAGTGTTCATTAATTGCTACATTTTCATGATGCTGATACAGTTCTTTTTATTTTGCATTAAGGAACTTAAGAGTCTCCCAATTTTGCACAGCTTGTCTCCTTTATTTTCAGTATCAAAAACTTTTTGGAAACTCAGTATGGCCATGAATCTGTCCTTTGTCATATTTAATCAAATAAGAATTCCCTGGACCACAGTTTGCTTTTGAAATCTTATATCTCTCTTGTTTAAACATTCGTTAGTAAGCAGTATGCTTTTTATGTCTGGTCTAAATGCACAAATCCACTTTGAGTCCAACAGTCATTGTTACCATAATCATACTCGACATCTGCCCATCATAGATGCTGTCAAAATATATTTAAATTTAATTAATTTAGCTCAAACATAAAATTTACAATCTAAATAAAAAGACATCAAAATAGAAAACAATCTGCCTCAATTACTTTTAATTCAACTTTTCATTGAAAAGGGAACTCAGCTGATTGCCTACAAAATAATAGCCATGGATACAGCATTGTTTACATTTCTTCTTCTTCTTAAGGGCCCATGATCAATTTATTGATCATTTTGGCTCCTATGCATGTAGATGGGATTTGCAATGTTTCTGTTACTGGTGGTGATGAGGAAATTATGCACTAGGGGTTTGAAGGCTTGAGGCAATAGACACAAATGTGTCTAGTGTTGTCGCCTCAACTGTTCCTTTTGAAAGATGGTTCCAGTCCCTGATTGTCTTGGGCAGGAATGAGCAGTTCCTATACTGGCTTCTTGCTGGTATGAGCCTGAATTGCCTGTCATGGCCTCGTCGCTGTCTATGGGGGAGAGGGACGAGTTTTTTGACATTGGGCTAACTGAAAAATAATAATATAACAATAATTTTATAAATACAAATTAGTTTAAGTTAAAACAAATAAATAATGCATTCTATTTTTTATAACCATTTACAAATTTTATACTACCATGAAGAAAGCTAATAATAGGGCTAAGAAGTAGATATCACAGTATTAGTTGAGTAGAAATGAAAAATCTTAACAAAACTTATTTACTGTTATTATGAAAAGGGTTTGGAAATGTTTTTTTGGGGGGGGGGGGGCATTTAATTAATGTTAGATGGGACACTTTTCTTTACTGAGACCTTAGCATGCCTCAAATTTGAAATACCCGATACTTTTTTAATGCTTTTTCTATAAGGGAATATGGGAGGTGGTGATATGAAACCTTTTTGGGTGTTCATATGGGGAGTGGGGCAAAAATGGTTGTGAAGAACTGCTGTAAGTGGTGGGGGGGGGGGTTGTACAATATCTTAACAATAATTATAATCATTGGTCAAAACTAACAGCCCTCCTTAGCTTAAAATTTAACCTTATTTGAATACGTTTGAGAACCACTGTGCTAGTGTGTTAAATGTGAAGTAAATTTTGATGGGTAAGAAGAGTTCGAAATGATACTAATAAGAGGCTTAAGAGGCGTAGCTGGGATGTTTGGCGCCCGGGGATAAGGTTAATTTTAAAGCGCCCCCTTTTCTTTTTTCAACTCTCAAACCCGTTAATTTTATCAATAAAATAATATCAAAGCAAATTTTGGCGCCCCGGGACATCTGTCCCCCCCCTCCCCCCTTCGCTACCCCTCTGATACTAATACACATGCTAAATTTCTTAAGCATTCCTTTATCTTGAGCTGTAATCATTCTTCAACAGGAATGAATGTTCACGAGCAATCACAAGATGAATAGTCGAGAGAAACCACACCTCAACAAGACATGTTCTAATGATCTTCCATCTCATAGAAATCGGTCCATTAAATGACAACTTTGGACAATAAGGTATGTGAAATTTTACTATGAAATGAATGAGCGTGATAAGTTGGGCCACCTGGTTATAGCAAATAGTAAATGTATAGGAAATGTTCAACATGAATACAGCAAAATATTTGGAAAAAAATACCTTTACTAGCATAAAAATCGGTCGACTATACTACCTTAGTGAAAACTTGGGCTTAAACAAAAATAGTAAATATAAAATGAGCAATAGTAATTATTATTTAAGATTTTATTAAATATAATGAAACGAGCAATAGTCATTGTTAAAATCGGTCGACTATACTACCTTAGTGAAAACTTGGGCTTAAACAAAAATAGTAAATATAAAATGAGCAATAGTAATTATTATTTAAGATTTTATTAAATATAATGAAACGAGCAATAGTCATTGTTACCTGTATTTATCAAATTAAAAGATGAATCAAATTTCATAGTCATTATAAAAAATATATAATTATTTAGAGCAGTGGTTCTCAACCTTTCTAATGCAGCGACCCCTTTATAAAGTTCCTTATGTTGTGGCGACCCCTCAACCATAAAATTATTTTCATTGTTACTTCATAACTGTTATGATTCGCAATGTAAATGTCTGATATGCAGAATTCATTTTCATTGTTACAAATTGAACATAATTTGAGCATTAATCACAAAAAACAATATATTGTGAAATATTAATTTCTGATTACAAAGAAATGAAATTTTGTCTTGAAGCATGGTGTAGCATGGATAACAGTCTTAATTGAACAACAGTAAACTACTTTGCCACATTTTGCGACAGTATGCTAAAAGCCAACATCAGTGCCAAGGTTTAGATTGTTTCTTTCTTACCTGATCAGAAATGCTCAGAACAGTTTTTGCACGAGCACAATGAAGATGATCTTCCACAAGTCTACTTCTATCTTAAGGCTTGATTACCAACAAGCTGGAAAATCCTGTTTCACGAAGATATGTTGTTGGAAAGAAAGAGGAAAACAGAGAAGGGTATGACTGCAAACTCTTGATCCAGAATTTTGTAACTGGCACTGTAGAGAAATCATTTCTTGCTGTATCGCTGTCAATGCAGGAAAATCCTGTACTGAGCAATTTTTGTGGAAATTACCGCGACTCAGGAAAATCTTCAACTTTGACTGTGAATGGACTTCTGGCAAGTGCAAATAGGGTGTGAGGTAGATTTGGAAAGTAAGATGAAATTTCGTGTGTAAGCATTTTCAAGTGTTCCTTCACAGAATTTATCATTGTAATTCCTTTGTCTGGTTCAATATCATGAAACAAGATAATATGGGCAACGTATACATTTTATTTTCATCCAATTTTTTTGGCCAAAGCTGAAATTAAAATTTAAATGATCACATCTTTTTAGGGAAATTGTAGAATGTTGCATTTGGTCCTTGCAGTGATAAATTTAACTCATTTAAGATAGCGAAGATGTCAACCAAGTAAGCTATTTTCTGCAATTCACTTTGATCACTAAAAAGAGCTTCGAACTGCGGTCTTGCTTTCTGATTTAAAAAAGTTTTGAGTTCATCACGAAGCTCAAAAACACATTTTAAAACTGTTCCTTTCAACAACCATCTCATTTCGGTGTGAAATAGCAGAGCATTGTTCGACGCATCAATGCTTGCCTTAACAAAATTGACAGAACTTATGACACTTTTCGTTACTTCTTTTAACTCTTGTGACAGCGTCTTCATAGCTAATATCTGCAGATTGAAACCAGATTGAATTACCCACGTTTTAATCAATCGTTTTAAGGATCAGACGAGACATACTAGATGTAAGAAGCTATCAAGGAGCAGATGCAGACTCTGACCATCTATTTGTAAGGGTTAAATATAAGCAGAGAATAAGCATTATTCACAATGGCCAAAATCAAAGAGAAAAGTGATTGCCAAAAACTTTCCAAAAATGATGTAACAAGTAGAAGCATCACAGGAGGAAACGGGGAAAACATAAATGAACAGTGGGATCGGGTTTAAAAAATGCTGTGAAAACATCAGAAAAAGTAGGAGGATTGCATCAATCAAACAATAGAGCAGGCTGATTTGATCATGAATGCAGACAGACTGTTGAAAAAAGGAACAAAGCCAGAGGAAAGTTATAAAAATGTGTAGGAAGAAAAAGAGGACATTGGGAAAAAAACTAAATGAAAAAGAAGACTTATCAAGGGAGGGAAACATCAGAGCAATGTACATAAAGATAAAAGATGAAAAGAATGGATACCAAGCCAGAATGGAAATTTGAGGACATAAGTGCAGACAATAGACAAGATGAAGATAATCAACCACCAAATGGAGGACCAGACCCTTTAATAAACTACTCAACTCTAGAAGAAACTTCATATGTAATCAATTCTATGAAAAACCACAAAGCCCCTGGAGAAGATCTCATCACAGCAGAACTTATAACTAAAATTTGTCAAGAAGAGAAAATTCCAACAGAATGGCAAACAGCACTAATAACCCCACTAT
>CAXITT010000030.1:2533741-2549032 GCA_964033795.1 Lymnaea stagnalis
ATTTCAAATACATGAAAAGTGAGATTCAAATTATAACATTTAAGGAAACAATTATAATTTTCAATAAAATCATCAAAAAATTTAGATATTGGTTCACAAGTTCATACACACATTTATTTAACATCTTAAAGCCGTTGGTACTTTATTCAGTTAAGTAAAACCATCCATACAATAACTATCAACAATAAAAATAATGGTTCAAGTTGTTGGCACTGCTGTTGGTCAAATGTTTATGTTGTTGGCATCACTAGTGGTCAAATGTTCATGTTGTTGGCACCACTGGTGGTCAAATGTTCAGGAAGGAAACACTATCTGTTGTCCAATGTTGAAATTTTGGAAGTCAAGGAGTCTTAACTTAATAAAAGATAAAGACTTACCTATTCAGGAGTGTCTCTGTTAGTGTTACAGAGAAAAGAAATCTTTGTGGTACCCAATCATGGATATATCTCAGTTGTATCCAATCATGGATGTATCTCAGTTGTACCCAATCATGAATGTATCTCTGTTGTACCCAACAGGATGTATTATCTCAGTGTTACACAATCATGGATGTATCTCAATTGTACTTGTACGGAACCCAATCATGGATGCAGTATCTCAGTGTTACACAATCAGATGAATCTCAGCTGTACCAAATCATGGATGTAGTATCTCAGTGGTACCCAGTCATGGATTTATATCAATTGTACCCCAATCATGGATGTATCAATTGTACCCCAATCATGGATGTATATCAATTGTACCCCAATCATGGATGTATATCATTTTTACCCCAATGATGGATTTAGTATCTCAGTGGTAGCCAGTCATGGATGTATATCAATTGTACCCCAATCATGGATGTAGTATCTCAGTGGTAGGCAATTATGGATGTATCATCTTAGTCACACTTAGTGGTACACCATCATGAATGCGTCTCAGTTGTATGGTACCAAATCATGGTTATAGTACCTCAGTTGTACCCAATCATGGATGAAGTATCACAGTGTTACACAATCATAGATGAATCTTAGGTGTACCCAATTATGGATGTAATTTCTCAGTTGTACTTGTACCCAATTGTGGATGCATCTCATTTCTGATGACCAAAATTAAAATTGAGAATAATATCAAAAATATTTTACTATCTATATTTTTTAAGTTTCCAATATATTATGGCATATTTTTGTCTTTATTTCTCACTCTTTCAAACTGAGTATCATTTGGGAGCAATAAAAAAAACTTACTAAATCTCATGTAAAATAAAACTAACTAAAAACTGGAAATACATTTACTTAATAGATATTCAGTACCTGGGTCAATGAACCATGAAATCAAGAGAAATTGTTTTCTATCAGATCACTTCTTGGAGGAAATCATCCAATGTGTTGATAGAAACAGGGAAATCATCCAGTGTGTTGATAGAAACAAGGAAATCATCCAATGTGTTGACAGAAACAATCTGTAAATAGAGAAATTATAAACTTGCTTGTCTAGTTTTATATTGTGTATTCTGTATTTTTGAAAGGGTCAGATTATAGGCTAACTAGACGTAAGCCCATGGCCTCAATAATCTCTTGGGCAACCAAATTTTGAAGCTTTGTTTTATAGATTCCAGGGCTTACTAAACAAAACAAAAAACTTCAAAAATTAATGATAAAGGATTTATTTTACAGTCCGCTTGCTGTCCTCTAGGATACCACATTGAAGCTAAATGTTTATTTTTATTATATATTTTATTTATTGTAGTTTGTTTACTGAAGGAGTATTCTTGTCAACACGTTTCGTTTTTTGTTGCATCCTTTTATTCAGATTTTCGCATACTTGGTTTAGCTCATTTCCTTAGATTAAATATTTACATTCTGATGTTAATGAAGAAGGCATTTTGACCTATATTTCCATATATTTTTATATACTAAGTCCTAAGTTTTGTTTATCTTATGTAAATCAAGTCAGATATATTTGAGATGGCAAGGTATAAAGCTAGTCCTATGAAATCATTTCTCCATCACAAAAATGGTCAATGTTTCTAAAACTAATAAGTTCAGTGTCTTGCATTTTCCCATGACTACTGTACCTCTCCACGTACCCAAAAAAATATTTCTCATCATTACCGGAGCTCTCAATGTACGGTACCGGTACCCAAAAGAATATTTATCATGACTACTGTACCTCTCAATGTACCTTAAACAATATTTCCCACTTAACTTATTCCCCTATTTTTGTATGGCCTGAATATTTATGTTTGATTTAAAAACTTTAGCAATTTATGATATATTTTTAATGATTTATGTTATTATTATTTATAATTGTCTATAACTTTTTAATTCTTCGGTGACATTAGTGTTACAAATTTTATATGTTAGTAAGACTGTCAAAAGAAAATCCTTTCAACTGCCCTTGAAATTTTTTAAGTGAAGTACTGAACAACAAATTTAATTTAATATTCTCATAAAATTAAGATTGTGATCTCTAGGCCTACTATTTTTCGACAGTAATTGTTGTTATCACTTTAGTATTAAGTCAAGAATCTATTCAACCCAGTCATGCAGACCAGCTTTTTTGAGTGGCAATGTATCAAGTAATTATTCATTTAATGTTATTTCCTAATAACTACAATGAACTTAATGTTAAAAAGTTAGAATAGACTACAGTATCAGTAAATAACTACTTTAAAAAATTAAATTAGTTGTTAGTACTACAAGTAGTTAGTCTTTTTCCTCCATATTTTGAGTGTACTAATTTTTGTCTTGTACTAGTTACTTGTGATAATTTAATAATTACTATTACCAGTGGTTTGGTAATTGGTATTATTTCTCCTCAAAATTTTCTAATGCAAATCAAACTAAACAAAAATTGCATTTAAGATAAACTAAAATGGTGAAATATCATTTAACACTTTCCCAAATAACATATAGTATACCCTGTCCCTAGTGACTGGGTATAGCACAACCGTACACTTATAATAATGGGAAAAAGTGTTTCTGGTAATTCCTGGCAACTGGATGGGTTACCCCCATAGTCTTATATCACTCTCTTTGTTATTTTTCTTTTTTAATATGTGGCATGATTTAATTGACCTGAAACCGAACTCCCTTCATAGATCGCGTATTATCTCCCACTGAAGCAATTTTTCAGAATATTAATGATAAAATAACACAAACAATAGTTGACTGCACCAACAGGGAAGGTTTGTATGGGGAAAATTGTTTCGTTTAACGAGTGTTTCGCTTAACGAGTAAGATTCTGGAACAAATTATGCTCGTTATGAGAGGTTCCACTGTATTTATTTATTGTCAAAAATTAAAATTAATTTTATGGATTACACAGACTCAAATAATCAATAAATAACAACCAAACAATAATGTTCATAAGCCAGTTTAGACGTTTTTTCCTTCTATTAAATTATTCTTGGGACTGGACAAAAATCTTTAACGCCCCTAAAAATTAGTCACTTTCGCATACTTTATATAATTGCAACCACCAAGGCCAAGGTGCTAATTCCAACTACCTCGTGGATGAGGGCGAGTATGAGAAAGGTTATTAAAAAGGAGACTCAAGATACCAGCAATCACAGTCTGTCTCCGGGTGTATTACACTCAGTTGCGATGGAAAGGGTTTGAATAGATATATATTTACATTGACATTCTTTAAAGGCTGCGACTATTCGTACCCGGGTACCAGAAGTGAGAGATTGGGATACGATTGTAAACTTACTTCTTCAGTTTTACTAAAATAAACAACCACAAATGACATCCGAATAGCTTGAGTCTAATGGTACCCGGGTTAGAATGGGTCCATTTTGACTCAGTGCTATTAGGACGTCATTTTTAGTGGTAGTTTATTGCAGTTAAACTGAAGAATTAAGTTTACAAACATATAGTCCATTCAATACCTCCTTTTGTCTTACAAACCCGACAATAAAATTTTAAATAATTTTTTAATCCAAACCTCTCACTTCTGGTACCTAAATTAAATTAGTAAATTAATTAGCTTGATTTTAATTTAATTAATCTTAATTAGATTATACCTATGCCTATACTATAGTATAGTTAGTGCCAATACTAAAATACATAATTTGACTTCACACAGTACCCCACCTCACACTCACAACAGTTCAGAACAATCAACTAATGTTTGGGCTAATTGAAAGGATGAATGCCACTGCGTCTTTTGGGTGTTTGTTATAGTTGCACTGAATTAGGGTTTAGGTTAGGTTGAGGGATCGATTTAAATTTAGGGTTCAGGTTAGTTAGGCACTGTATAGGGATCTATTTAGGGTTCAGGTTGGGAATTGATTTAGGGATACATTCGTGAAATTCGATAAAATAGTGGCATTCGTCCTTTAAATTTACCAATGTTTGCTTTGTATCTTGAAAAATACTGACAAAGTTATCTTTATAGTCAACAAAATAATTTAGGAACATGTATTCAAACCACAAAAGAATTCTTTTTCTAAGGAAAGCTAATAAAATTATGTTGATTAAAAAAAAAAACTTTTGTTATAAAAGAGTACTCAATTAGAGGCAACTCAAAAAATTATTTTGTCCATCAAGGTGACAGCAGTTAGTTCCCATACTTTCATAAAGATTAGGAACAGTAACCAAGTTAATACGATCTTTCACCAAGGTCACAAGAGTTAACTTTCTTGAATCGAATACTTAAAATTACCGTATAATTAATGGGGAGTTATGGCTGTCGTCTTTAAAACATCTGTTTAATTTAATGGTTGCTTCCCTTTGACCGTAATTTTGTAAAATTGAGCGGGCAAAGTATCTCTAGTTCAGACTATGTTACCGGTGTTCAGTTAGTTAACACTAAATTCTTAAGCTAGTATAATTGCATTCGTGCACCTGTTACTTTTCTGAAATAATTTTAATTTTTTTTAATACTTTTTAATATACATTTTAATAGAAGTAGTCAAAATAAATTTTATACTTCACTTATAAAGAGAATTCTTCTGGGATATCCTGTTCATTATTATAATAAATTCATTTTTTGTTATTGTAAATTTGATTTTAAAGCATGTTTTATTTTTGTGTAAATAATTTATCAAGAAAATATTAAAAATACTTTCTATTTTTTAAATTTATAAACTGATATGAAATTTATGGTAACAGAGATGTATACCCTATGATTGTTAAATTATTTTTAAAATTTCAAATTAGTTTATACCTTACTAGTAAGGTCAGTTACTTTATAATTGTTACCATTGATAAAAATTAATAACCTTTGATTTGGGAACATATTACCCAACTTTGTCTTGCAGGCTATCATTCAAAAGAGTGTCGCGAAGCGATTCTTCTGTATGGCCAAGTCTTTCACTGCACTCCATTCAGCAGCACACCATACACAAACAGTCACCAATGCAACAAACAGCAACCGGTTTGTTGTAAACGAAAGTTTATTTATCACTACTCGATGAACAAGACTTGATGTATAATTTCAGAATCTGATAATAAATCACTCCAACCAAATATTAATCAACATACCAATCCAAACACTTCTGCCAATATATTCCCCATGAATTCTCTCAGCACAACACTTAACAGTATTCAATCCACAACAGTCAATGTAGCACATCCGCCATCACTCTTCTCTAACCACAACGAAAAACTAACGCGTCACTTCCCATTACACAATTACGTCACAACACTCTCACACAAACGATACGGCACAGTATTCAATCCACAACAGTCAATGTAGCACATCCGCCATCACTCTTCTCTAACCACAACGAAAAACTAACGCGTCACTTCCCATTACACAATTACGTCACAACACTCTCACACAAACGATACGGCTGCACATAAAATCTCTAACGAACATCGTTTCCCTATCCAACATGACAACAACGCTCTACACATAACAACAGTGATTCTCATACCCTCGACAAAGAGCTCACATAGAAAGTTCAAATTCTAACATTCTGATAATGGTAAAATTGATAATTCTAGAGTTATACTTATGTCATGCTCCATTTGGTTCTTTTATCCCCTGACACTGGGATTTCTTTTTATCTTATGGATCATCTTGGTGAATCGAAAGCACATTGTGAACATAAACTTTTAATTGCTACAAACTGTTTTTGGTGTTAAATAATGTCATATTTAGTGGGACTTTTTTTATTTGTTCTTTGAAAATTGTCTTAAATAGTCATAAATACTATAGTAATCTTTTGAAGAAGTAATATTTTTTAAAGTATTTAATGGCTTCAATGGGACATCCCTCCCCATCCTACTTTTGTTTTTTTTTAATTCGCCACCCCTAATTACTTGCTATAGGTGAAAATCTTCTTATCATAATCATCAAAAAAATTCAAATTTACTACTCAAGTGCCTTTGTTAAATCAATCATTCAGTCAAAGCCAACTCTTGTCCATTCACTAAAAACTATTAATATAGTTCTTAGTACATTCTTTATTAGTGTTGTAATAAATATGATTTGATTGTTAAGCTTTCCAGCCTTAGACACATGTCTGTAGTATTTGTTTGTTAGTAACTTTTACAGTGATGAGTCACTAGTTATTTGATTAATAGTCAATTGTCTCGTCATGTGTAACTAATGATTTGTTTGTTAGTCACTTGTCTAGTTATGTGACTAGTGATTTTTGCTATTCAATTGTCTAGTGATGTTGGAAATGAATGCATAAATTGAATCTTTGTCTAGTGAGGTTTTTAAATGAAAGCACAAGTTAAATAATTGTCCAGTGATGTTCGAAATGAATGCACAAGTAGAAACATTGCCTAGTGATGTTATTTAAATTTAAGTTAATATTTAAATTTATTAGCTTTAGATTTTGACAACATCAATAACTGTAAATACATTAATATGTACTGACAGGGTAATGCTCAGGTCACACGATCAAATTCCTGTCAAATTTCTTCAATATGCATCAAATTTTAGTATGAAGGCACCATTTTGTATGTGGTTTCTTTGTTGAGATTTTGTTCAAAATTTGATCAAATTCTAAGTAAGAAAGTTTAGTCTCTTAACAAATCATAAACCATTAATGGAACTAAATAAAAAGAGAATAGCCAATAACAAGATCAACAGAAAGTCTTCAATACTCAATTGAAATAAAATCAATAAAAGGCAAAAACAACATTGTTGCTGATTTTTGGTCAAGACAAATTGAGTATAAAGAAAATGACAAAAACATAAAACATATTGAACTTATGTGGATTGTCATACCATACTATAGTTATTCTATATTTATTGTTTTAGTATCAGTAATGTGTGTAACAGACCATGTTACTTATTCATATGACATGGATTTTTTCACAGGACACTAACATTTGCTCTCAAGGGACAAAGGCAATGTGATTTGAAGAAAAAGAATAGAAACACAAGAAAAAAGGAACTAATTTTTAGAGTGTATGGAGAATTCATTTTCTCTTGAGTGAAGGGAGTGAACGACATAATTTTAATGGAGAAGGTTGACATTTTGTATTTTTCAGATGGATTTAATGAATTAATTATTAGATTTATTTTTGTAAGTGTATGGATATATATTCTTCATACTACACTATAAATGTTATAACAATTCTGATGTCAAGTAACCATGTAATGTATTTATCAAATATCTTAATAAAGTACTGTGTAATTTTCATTGGACCTTATTACTTCTTGGCAGAGAAAGAGACAGTTGTTTGTAAAGGTGAATGAGATAGTTACATTGGCAAATCATCACTTGCACTGAAGAAATAAAATACATTAGCTCACGTTTACAAGTAACATTACATTATAAACGTTACATATAACTGGGAAAGATAAATGTTTATGCTTTAAAATGAGTGTTTGTGTGATAACTTTATAATGTATATATTTTATATATTTTTATGAGTAATAAAGAAAATGCATCTTTTTTTTTCTCCAGAAATTATTAAACACACTAGAGCCACATTTACAATACCCTAACTTGAGAGACGATGAAATGACAAGATTTCTATTGTCAAAGATGATTGTGACATCCTATTTTCAAATATGCAAATACTGCAACTAATGGTAGTGCTTATTGATAACTTCATTCAGCACTGCTTATTTTTTAATAAAATTTATACCAATTTGTTTCTGAGTTCTTGTGAAATCTGTGATTGAACTTGTATTTGTATCTTTTAAATCAGGTGTTTTATCTGGAAGTTATTTTTAAAAGGAGATTACCACTCCCTAAAATATTATCTTTTACAGTTTAAATTAGAGTACCAGTATATAAAAAGTATACATAATTGTACTCAATATAATTTTTAAAATCTAATGCAGTGTACTACAAATGAGCGTTCTGTTCATTTTAATACATAAATCAGGAATGATTTCCCTAAACTTGGTAAAGGGATGTCAACAAAAATATACCGGGTTATAAAAATTGTCAAGAGCTGGAGAAGATATCTAGAGAATGGAAGAAATGGAAAGAAATAGTTAATGGCCTTTTTTCCACTGGCAGTTGATCAGACTGAGAAGAGGAGTACTGCTAATTCTCTTTTTAACTACCGGCATCTCATAACTTCTCAAAGAGCACCTAAAATTCCCATTAAATCAATTTAAAAATTATATTAATTATTTTTTTTATTAATGAACTTTTATTTATGAATGTTCAGGAGAGCTTTACTATACTTGTACTTGTACAATGTAATAGCATTTTTCAGAAATGTAAGCTTTTTATTATGATTCTATCTCATTTGAATGTCCTTATTTAAATATTTATTATAACTAAAGTCAAGTTTTTCTACATTCTACCAAAAAAAAAATGTCTTTATTAGCATGACTCAAACAGCAATATAATAAGATTTTACGTTTTCTGTGGAAATTATTAAAAAGTGGACCTAAGGGGTCGCCACAGAACAACAATATAATAACTAACCTATACTGCACCTAAGTTAAGTAATTTAAAAAGTTGAACTTTTTAATTTAATCAAGGGGCATCCATTTGCTATAATAGCACTGAAAACAAAAAAGGGGGGTGGGGGTAGGAGAATTAAATTTCTAATTGTTATTTGTAATTAGGGTTACGGAGTAATATTTTCTTTGCCTGCAGCTCGAGCTGATCCAATTGGAAGTACTAAGTAGTTATTAGTGTTAGTTACAGTTACAGGGTTATAGTATATATGCTGTACAAGTAATAAGCCTCTTTATAAATACCTTTCAATCACATCATGCCCTTCGCCAATTTATTGTCTAATTTTTCTATTACATCTTTTTCTAAATTAAGTACATTATTATTACTTGTAGGCTGCTGTTGTTTTGATAACTTAGCTTAGTCAATGTAAACACGACCTAGTGAACTAGATTGATGTGTTTGTTCATGTGATATGGAGGTTGCAAAATCATACAGATTTTAAGAAATTTGCATGCCATCATAATTTGATCAAATAGTGATTTGAAAGTTATGACCAGGCTTCATACAAAAATTGCATAAAATGTATGAACGAAAATTTGATGAGAATTTGATCGTGTGAACTGAGCAATAGGGTAATTCATTCAGCTCATCAGTCTTTTTGAACCAACTGGTCAAAGTAATACATTGTATCATTCAGTCTTCATGCCAAGACAGGTTAGGGTAATTAAAAAGTCTATATTATTAGTTTTTGTGGAGCAGCACATTCATACAGCAACAAGGTGACATTTATTTGAATTACAAATGAAAAATAGCATAGGTTTAAAACCATTAATGTTGAAGTTTGAGTGATTGAAACAATGAACAGGTTGATTGAAAAGTCTAAAAATTTTAGTTGTGTGTTAGTAGAAATGTATTTTATTAATAATTTGGTAAATTTGTTTACTTGGGTTGAGACATTAAGGTGTCAGCCAAGATGGTGTGTTGTACACTCAGATGAGAGTCAAGATGGTGTGGTGTACATTCAGATGTCAGCCAAAATGATGTGGTGTATGTTCAGGTGTCAGCCAAGATGGTGTGGTGTACATTATGGTGTCAGCCAAGATGGCGTGGTGTACATTCAGCTGTCAGCCAAGATGATATGGTGCACAATCAGCTGTCAGCCAAGATGGTGTGGTGTACATTACGGTGTCAGCCAAGATGGCGTGGTGTACATTCAGCTGTCAGCCAAGATGATATGGTGCACAATCAGCTGTCAGCCAAGATGGTGTGGTGTACATTACGGTGTCAGCCAAGATGGCGTGGTGTACATTCAGCTGTCAGCCAAGATGATATGGTGCACAATCAGCTGTCAGCCAAGAATCTGTGATATAGATTTACTGAAACGTCTTGGTTTTCACCGCCAAGTCACTTGTGTAGAATGCATTAACCTGGAAGTGAAAAAACAAAATATTAAAATAATATTATTTACTGTCCCTTTACAATAATATTTTTATTCATTTACTTCAACTGTTTCATGTACTTCATCTACTTCACTTTAGCTGCAAGACTCATAGAAGATGAAAATATGTGTTGGTTATTGTTACATGTAACAAAGACTGCAATGTCTACATCAAAGTTATGCATCTGAAAAAAAAAACACTATAACAAAAGAAGCATTAGTAAAATTTAAGAAAAAAAGTACTCCTATATCATACGTGTCAAACTTAAGGCCCGTGGGCCACATTAGGCCCAGCGTACAATTATATCAGGCCTGAGAGGTCTTGACCGGCGTACAATTATATCAGGCATGAGAGAGAATTTTAGGCTCAAATATTTTTAATGGCCCTGCGATATAAAGTGCCAATCATATTCCCTAATAATACCTGAGAGCGTTCTCGCTTTTTCTATCAAAATAAGCGACAATAAAAGTTGTGTAGTGAGTGGATGTTTGTCATTACCGTAACCTAGAAACATTCAGTTGCTCATTTTGGATAGGCGCATAAGAAATGAAAGTGGTGTAGAGCCTGGATATTACATCACACTTTCCTGTTATGGATAACGTGTTATCAATCTGTACCTACTTTGTGGAGATAATGTGGCTGTGATCAAGGAATATAATCTGAGACTAAACATCAAGACAAGTTAAAATTCCTGAATGCAGAGTAGAAGCAACAGAAGGTAGAAGAATTGAAGATGAATGTTTTTCACCAAAGCAAAATCACATACTGAAGCTGCTGTGAAAGCAAGTTTTATTGTGGTGAAGGAGCTTGCAAAATCAGGCCAACCATTTACAGGAGGAGCTTGTGAAGTGCTGCATGATGAAAGTGCGTGACGTCTTGTGTTCAGACAAAAAGCAGATGTTTGCAAATGTAAGCCTTAGCAGAAATACCGTTGCTGATCGGGCTTGTGAGATGGCCACTGATGTGAAAACACTAGCTTATCAAAAAAGAGAAACACTTTGTTACATTCTCACTTGCTGTCGATGAAAGTAATGACACGACTAGCACTGCACAGCTGACTGACTGCACAGCTCGCTATCTTCATTTGTGGAGTGGTCTCCAGTTTCAATGTTACAGAAGAAATATTGCACATGGAATCCATGCATGAGAAATGACAGGAAAAGAAATGTTTGACAATGTATGTCAAAGTTTAACCGACATGAACCTGCCTTGGGACAAACTAGCTGGACTTACAACAGATGGAGCACTGGTGATGAACAGCGAAAAAAGGGGACTAGTTAGTTTGAAGGATGTGGTTATAAATGCAGGATAAATTTACTGGTGGATTGATAGCATATCACTGCATCATACACCAAGGCTCGCTGTGTGGTAAAGTCCTCAACATGGAAGGTGTAATGAGCACTGTTACACAAACCGTCAACTTTATCAGAGCCAAAGGGTTAAATCACAGGTAATTTCAATATTTTTTTGCTGGAAATAGACTCAAAGAGTTCGGCGACATGCCTTATCATACAGAGGTGCGGTGGCTAAGTCTGATAAAAGTTCTTAGTAGATTTTTCCAGCTGATTGATGAAATATCTCAATTCATAGACAGCATTGGGAAAGACTCCACAGTTTTTCGGGTTAAAAATAAAAAGGGACTTGAACCTGCAGCTCCAGGCACGGGACCACTTGATCACTGATATACCTGATGCAGTGAAGGTATTTCAAGTGAAGCTGTGCTTAAGGGAGACACACATCAAACTTGTCTCCCTGTTCTTGTTGCCAAGCAATGTTGAACCAAGTCAACCTATGTCATAGATGTGGAAACTGCACCTGCAAATGTGAAGATGGATCTGATAGAGCTGCAGTGTAATGGGAAGTTTAGAAGGCTTCCAATTGTTGTATTGTATAATAAGTTAATAGCTTGTTTGTTTACACTGAAATAGTACATTTTTTAAAGATAGAAAAGTCTTTGGTTGATTTTTTAATGAAAAATGTGGCTGTGTTCATGCCATGTCATCCATCCATCCTTATGGCGCTATGGCCCATGTAGGGCTTTGGCCTGCCTCACTACTTACTTCCACTCAGACCTAACTAATGATTTTCTTTTCCATGCTTGGATTACCAGCTGCTTTAGATCTTTTTCCACATCATCCATCCATCTAAGCCTAGATCTGTCTTTGAGCCGTTTTCCTCTGGGGTTTGGTGATGTACCCACTTCCTTCTTCTGTCATTTGGCATTCTCTTTAAGTGTCCTGCCCAGCGTAGCCTGCCCTTTTTTATTTCTGCTACTAGCGTGGGATCCTGATATAGACTGTACGTATTCTCCATCCATATTCATCCTTTGTCATAGTCATATATTTTCCGGAGAAATTTTCTCTCCCATGTGTTTAGTAGGTTTTCTGCTGTTTTTGTTTGGGTCCAAGTGGTGATATTTTTAGTGGTGATACTTGGATACTTTTATGTCTACTTCCTCAATACTGTGATTATTTATTGTGAGATCTGTAATTGGGTGATCGAGAACCATTTCTTTCAGTTTTGAGATATTTAACTAAAGAAAATTTTCATTTGCCACCTGTAGGGGACGCCATCTCCGGGTTTGAATTTAGAGTTTCCTTCTTAGATGAGTTGCAGACGAGTTGGATGGGTTTATGCTTGACTGGGCTTTGGCTGGAATTGAGCTCCCGACCACCAACTTGAGATTTGCTCAGTTTAGACCACTCGGCCACCCAGCACTTCCAAGAAAGCACCCTAGCATATTTTTAGAGCTGTCTAGGTGATGGTAAAGTCTTTACAATATAGTAAAACCTCTGTTTTGCAACCCTCTCTAAAACGACTTCCTCCAACATATGACCGAAAAAAAATTCACCAATGCTTTGTAATATATAAAGACCTCTCTTAAACGACTCCCTCAAAAACGCGACTTGCAACCTTCAAATAATTCAATTTTCTGACCTAGCACCTGAAAAAGTCAGATTCCAAAGCAATGCTATATTTGTGAGCTTGGAGAAAACAGTTTCGTTTATTTATGACTTTTAACAGCAGACGATGCACTAAAGCAGCTAGGAAGTAGTGAAGGGGAAATAACGCTTGCACCGTAAATTTGTCTTTTGAAATACACCAAGGAGATGGCCAGTTATGGACTGAGCAGGGGCCTTTCAGACCTTGCTGACACCATGTCTGGTGTTCAAAGAGACATACTAAAAGAACATGCACGGGTGGGGGGATCATGCAAACAAACAGAAATAACAGATTTCTTTCAATAAAAAAAGAGCAGGGGCCTTTCAGACCTTGCTGACACCATGTCTGGTGTTCAAAGAGACATACTAAAAGAACATGCACGGGTGGGGGGATCATGCAAACAAACAGAAATAACAGATTTCTTTCAATAAAAAAAAAATTCAATGGCAGAATAAAAATAATTACAACAATTAATGCGCTTATCTAATACATAAATAGTTATATAAATAGTTAAATAGTTATAACTCTAAGCATGTACTCAGCACTTACACACGTTTTTAAACAACTACCAAACCAGCATTGGAATTAATGAGGAATAGGAAGATAATGACTGTATTGGTTGTGAGACAATATGAGTTTATATTGGTTGTGAGACAGAGTTTAATCTATAATTCTGAATGTAAATGGTGCCTATACTTAATGGTATGTGTATTTTTTTTTTACTTGTTTACTTAATTTTCTAAGTGTCGTTTTTTGAAAATGTCCTACCTCTTTTTTAAGACCCCTCAACAAATAACGCACTCGTTTCAATGGCAATTTAAATGTAGCAAAATGGAAGTTTTACTGTAATAGTAAGATGGTATCCTCTGTATTTCTGTAGGTAATGTCTTCACGTATGTAATAATACCAAAATCATAATGTTCATATGAATTAATCTTTAGAATGCTGTTAAACTTAGTATTATAGTTTTGTGTTGTTTTTTTTTGTTTGATTGAAGGCACAATTTTTAAAAAACCTACTTCAATAGGTCATCTTTGTCATGATAAAGTTTTAAGTGCAGTTTTGACATCTTCATATGAAGTTTTCAATTTCTAGCTTGGTTATCTGCATGTGATATTTTCAAAGTCCAGTTCTCACATCTTCATGTGATATTTTCAAAGTCCAGTTCTCACATCTTCATGTGAAGTTTACAATGTCCATCTTGGTCATCTGCATGTGAAGTTTTCAATCTTCTGACATCTTCATGTGAAATTTTTAAAGTCCAGTTTGGTCATCTCCATGGCTTTCGTTAATACATTCAACCAACCAAATTTGAGAGGAGACTCATCTGGAGGGATACAATTTTAAACATAATTTACACTTCTATTCTAAACTTAATATTTTAACCATATTTCTTGTCTAAATTTAATATTCTATCTATACTTCCAATCTATATTTAATATTCTAATCACACCTCTAGTATAAACTTATTATTCAAGTTCATTAAGTAAACATTCTGTTTTAAACATGACACGACAGATACTTAAGATGAGCTCAATCAGGGTGGATTCTTTCCCTCAAAGTTAACACTGAAAGTTATGCACCTATTTGTTCCCCAGTCTGTTTGAATTTAACAGAGTGCTCCTCTGGCTTTAACAAAATCAAACAATCGCTCTTAATTAAAGTTAATATTGTCACTAAGGGAGTAAAATTCTGTGGTAGGCCTATATGATGCCTGATTATTGCACTTAAGACATACATTAGATGTGTTTAAATTGCTCTAATTTAAAAATTTCATCTTAGAAAGAATATTTGCTGGATATGTGCTAAAAATGAATGGATACTTACCTTATCTTATAGTGTTGAAATGTAGCAAAAAAAGCTGCAATGGTAAAACATCATGGGTAACTTTTATGGGTCCTGAGCAGAGCTATCCAAATGGGACCCTGATGGTAAACTCCTTCACGTTGAGTGTCACTCATTGAAGAATGTGTTCTCTAATCTGTATCACAAATTAATTCTGACATTGTCATACAAACACACTCATACATTTTTACACTGGCTATCAATTTTAATACATTTGAGATTAAAACTAAATATTGTGAATTTTCATTA
>CAXITT010000030.1:2549367-2573667 GCA_964033795.1 Lymnaea stagnalis
TTTTTTTCCCCCCCCCCCCCCCCCCGAAAAGAAAGTAAAGAATTATATTATCATTTAATTAAAGCTTATATTATACTCATAAACCAGACTTGTTTCCCCAGGAATTCCAAAAATACTACAATTCCATCTCAAAATAGTACAATATTGAACAAATGAGTACACTTGTAGCAATAAAAGGGGCACATTCTCTAACTGAGGACACATTTTATAAATATTTAAATACCTTGTGTATTGATGACGCTTGCTGAACTTTTAAGCTGCTGGAGTTCTTTTGCATTGAAAGTTTCATCCAAGTCCAAGCAGCTTCCTGATTTTCTCTTGAGGACTAACAAGGCCTGTTGTTTTTGGGCCATTATTTTTTTCCCTGGTCTGCGCATGTTTTCAGGAACATAGAGAATATTCTCTTGCATGCAGCACTGGAGTGAGGTATGGTGAGGATCCATTTCACTACTTGGGCAAGATTCTTAAGGGATGGGTGCTTTTGGCAAATTGTTTGCCAAATCCTGTCAACTCTTACCCCATACTCAATGCAATCCTCAATGTTCCTCTGCTGATGCCTATCAAACTCTTCATAGATGGTGTCAACATCAGTCCCTCTGGGGGATCAGAATGGGTAATCTGGTAAGGAAGTATTCTAGCTGGTGTTGTTTAACCTCCGTTTTGGATCAAATACAGAAGCATTCTAAAGTGCAGGATCTGATAGGGAATTTTTTTTAGAAGGTAGTCAAGCACCATCTCAAAATATTTTCCAACAGAAGCATAGAACTCCACAACCCTCTTGTCTCTGGGGGTGTACTTTTCTTTGTTTTGCAGCATGGTCTTTGCCTGAGATCCAAAAATCAGGTCAGCATTATCTTTCTGACTGCTTCCTATCTAGTATTGGAACTGAAAGACAAAAAAAATTATAAACTAGTACTGAAGTTATTATGATAAACCATTTAGATGATAATTTAAAACAAAAAAAAAGTATTAAATTTGTCCAACTAACTACAACATAAATGCATACATTAACATAACCAATCTACACAAGCTCATCTGGTCAATACCATTAACTGCTGTTGGCAAGAGAAATCTACTGTACAAGTTACAAATTAGGCTGCAGGGGTTCTCCTTCAGCATGGATAATCATGGCTTCTTCTGTCTGCAGTTGGACAAGTACCTGTAAAAATAACCATGTGTCATAAAAATACTATTAAGTAAAACAGTATGGTAAGGTAAATAATACAAAATTACTAATGTCCACTAAAGACGACTTTGCACAAAATAAAATGAATCGTAAGAAAATATTGCTGGTCCAATGAAATGTGAGTAAAATCATGCAGCATTCAAGACTCATGAAATATACAAAATTCATCTCACCTGCATCATCTTTCTGAAATTTGAGTAAAATTATGCAGCCTTCAAGACTCATGAAATATAAAAATTCATCTGACCTGATCATAAACTTTCAGTGTGTAAGACAAGAAATAGTTAATTTGATTTGTTGATGACCACAAAAAGTCATAAATGGCATCAACCTGCTTCACAGAGTAAGTTGTGCAATGTCCTTCCAACACAGCAGTTGTCTGCCCATCATGTGGTTTCTTATTTGGTTTGGAATTTGTATATTTGTCTTCATAAAAAAAGTGCATAAAGTGGTCCCAGTTTTCAAACAATCTTTTTAGGCATCTTGCAATACTAAGCCATCTGGTGCATGCATGCTTGATACTTTTCATCTGTTCTGCACCATACAGGACTTGCAGGTTTTTCAATTCACACTGTCTCTTCAAACGTTTCTTGAAGAAGTAACAAACGTCAACCAGGACCTCCTCAACTGGGGGTAGACAGGAAGCCCCACTTTTTAGCTGCAAGATGCACCAGATGGAGGCAGCATCATGCCAGATAAATGTCTTGCTCTCCTTTAATAAAACTGTATACTCCATTGTATTGGCCAGTCATCACATTGGCATTGTCACAGCCAAATGCAATGCAGTTTACCCATTGTATTGGCCAGTCATCACATTGACATTGTCACAGCCAAATGCAATGCAGTTTACCCAAGAAATGCCCTGTGAATTCAATTCATCGGCCATGATCTTAAATATATATTCTGTCCTGTGGCAGAGGATGCTTTGTACACCAGCAAAGCTAGGAGATGAGAATTTACAAGGCCACCCTATCCTTCAATGGTGACCTCTGGAGAGTACTGCTTTTTGTCTGAGTCTTTACTACCATCAGTAGCAATACTGAATGGCAATCTCGGCATCTTAAAAGGCTAATTTCTTCATAGTCATTGCAGACATTTCTAAAATCATAGCTATAGCTATATCTCTGCCACATTTTATATCTGTTATGAATAAAAGAAAATTAAATAATAAAGATATTAATGAAAATGTCTGGTATGACACTAAAATAATTATTCCTATGGCAAAAATCATCTTTAAAGCTGCGCTCAGAAATTTGCTCTTTTTATTTTATTAAAACATAGCTTCTACACAAGCTACTTGATTTTGGAAAAGTGATTTTGAATTTAACATTTGACAAAAAGATGTCAAGGATGTAGGCCCTACTTTTTACTCAGTGCTTCTTTAAAGGACTTACAGGCTTTGATTTCAAAATGTTTTTTGTAATCGTTTTGACACTCAATAACTACAGCAAGTCCTTGAGGGGATATATTGTTTAAGGGATAGAGCTGTTTTGTGGGTTCTAAAAATATATTTCAATATTTCAAATGTGACTAACTAGATATTAAAAAATATGTCCAAATCCAACTTCCCGGTGCAGAACAGTTGGATAATGTATTTTATTTTAAAAACCTTCTCTAGTTTTCTCCGTTTTCACAACTGCTGCTGTTCTAGCGAACAAAATAATTATGTAACAAAACTACATCTCACACGCCTGGTAGCAGAAAAAGGGGATGGTCGAGTGAATTTATTGCGAGGACAACTAGACTAAATATTACTGTTGACGCATCTAGGTGGTTCATTGTGACGCACAAAGCAACAATATGACAATCATTACCGTCTTTTTGTTCATGTACAATAACCATTTTAACAAAATTGAACAACATAAAAAAAAAAGTAGCCTACAGTTCATGAATCTTTTGACGTTTACGACGCCATTGTGGGAAAATAAGGAGAACTCTTATGTCTTCAAAGGTACGTTATAAAAGTTGCCCAATTGGATATATTTAGATTTAAATAATCTTATAAAAATTTTATAGATCTATCTACTTTGTCTGATATTTCTTTCTAGCCCACTGGATCCATGCACAGCAATGTAAAGGTGGTACTCGCAAGGGACCTCAATATCAGGGGGCGCATTCGCCCAGGGCGCTGCCTTTCCTTTGCACGGTTGTGCATCCATTACGTACGTAACGCGGCTAGAATTTTGAGGGTGGGGGTTATGTAGGAAATATTTGTTAAAACTTTAAATAAAATTGTCAATTTCCTTTCTTAAAATTTGATTATTTGTGACAGTTTCGATTTCTTTCTCAATAAATAGCTGGTGATTTACTAAGACTAAGAGGCAAAAAGCGGGAAAGTAATGAAATATATGTCAGTAGCGAAATAAACACCATTGCAAACAGATGACTAACAAAGCAACTTGGTTCCATCAAGATACATAAAATCACTAACACTGGCTCTCATTTTACTCACCACAAACCAGAGTCAACTTAGGTGGCATCTACTAAATAATTAAGTGCCATCTATCAAACTAGAGCTGACCAACCATAGACCATTTAAATAGCTTATTTGCCTACTATGACTCACAATTGTCGAGAAAAAGTCAATCCACTTGCATAGGAAGGGGGCTGTGGAGGGGGTGGTCGACACACATGCCACTTTAAAAAAAAAAATTATATTGAGGGCGGCATTTTCGGCGAGCTGAAGAGTTGTTTTTGTTTTTTGTTTTTTTTTAAACTCAGTGGTAGTGGGTGGCACAACTTTCTAGCTAACATATCGCAACATAACCACTGGTCCGCTCGAAACGTTTCCCAGATCTGCTCATTATGAGGACACGTTACACATCACCCAACGCTTGGACATTGGTAATTGTATGTGTTATTGTCTGTTACTTTGTGTTTTTATTTAGTAATTTTATGTGTTATTGTCTGTTACTGTTACTTTATGTTGTGATATAGCAATTGTATGTGTTGTGGTCTATTACTAGTGTTACGTGATTGTTTGGATAAGGTATATAAGATTAAGGTTCATTAAAATCATGCAGTACAGTTTAAAGAAAATGTAAAAGAGCACCCCCCTCTATATCTTTTAAATTTGTTGTGGGCTGTCAAACTTCCTAAGTGATTTAGACCATTTTCAAATCCTCATAAGTATTTTAAACCTCTTTCAAAAGCTGCTAAGTATATTTTTAAACTCTTTCAAAAGCTGCTAAGTATGTAAACCATTTTCAAAACCTGCTAAGTAATAACTTTATAATGCATTATAAATGCAAAAATGCCCATTTAACTATATTTTATGTTAAAAAATATATCATTTACAGCCAATCTTACAACTGAAACAAAAACCAGAATCCTAGGATTAGCGCATCATTGTGTTTTAGAAAAATGTGTTTTTCTCAAAATCAATCTAAAGTGACTTACCAGGGTTTGCAATTGGACTTCTCATTTCTTCCACGACAGCTTTCTCCAAGAGGGGCAGCTTCATGGGATCATTTAAGCTAACGAAACCCAGGCATAGTTAACAGTGTTAACATTGTCATTGTTGGGGGTCGGTAAGCGTCTAAACTGTCGTTATACAATGGATTGGGAATTCTGCCAAAGGTCATCACCTTTTTTGAAGCAGTTAACTTACCAAGGCCCAAATTAGTGACTGATGCTTCTGGTTTCTCATTCAGGTTTAACAAAGAAAGTTTTAACATTTAAAAAAATGACTCAGTGTTGTCAATTTTGTTGCTCCCGTGAAGCAAGGCTGTTGCTCATGCTACATAATGTAGATTCTGGGTGTAGGGTTGTTCACGCTACAGCTCGCATGACTATTTAAATTTAAATGGTCCTAAGAGTTCCATAAATGCTTACTACTTATGTTAATACCTCAAATCATGTGGGTACAGAACTTTAAAAAATGTAATTGTCATGCTATTATTCTAGCATTAAAGTATGTTTAGGGAATTGCTTACGAGTTTTGAGCGGAGACCCACAATCTTATTAGTGATGTACTGATTAGAAAGATATCTGAAATTTACTTTAGCTATGATAAAAGACTGGGAACTAAGTAAGCCTACTAATCAGTCTACATGAAATCGGATTTCAGTGGCTTTGAAGTAAAATTCTGCTTTTATGTGCAGGCACCCAGCTGATGTAAGTGACTCTCTACAGCGTCACCAATAAGGTGGGCACTATATTTTGAGAGAGTGGGGGAGAGGGACTACTATCAAGCTTAAAAAGCTGGCCCAACATTTTAGGAACACCCTGCCTGTTGCTCTAAAAAACAGCCAGACACTTGAATCCTTCAAAACCGATTTAAAAACACATCTATTTCGCAAACACCTTCTGGTGTGATGTTTTCTACCATCTTTTACAGCTACTAATATCTCTTATATGTATATTGGCTTGTGTTGTTTATGGTTTCAAGGGATAAAAGACTTTGAATGGCTATGCTCGTTTGTAGTTTTTGTATTGTTGAGTTTTGTGTTTCATTGTGGTAAAATATAGATAATTTCATTTCTCTTTTAATATATTTGACTTTGTCCTATGCTTCGAGCCTTTGGGGATGAAGCGTGACTTTTTCAAATTAATGTTATTATTATTATTATTATTAAAATACAGATATAAAAATCAAAGTAATGAAAATGCTTTAATTTTAATCCAAACAAAACAAAGCAATGAATTGTGTCACTTAAAGTCTTCTTCAGCACATATAACAGGCAAATAAAATAAAATCAAGAAACTTCCAATAGATTATAAAGAACAAAACATTTTTCCTTTAATGTGGTTCAGTTTCTTCATTTATTTAATGTGATTCTCCCCTGAAATAAGTTTAAAATAGTCAATCCTAGACCAGCTTTGCCTCCTTAGCTAAGCCAAAGAAAAGACTGAATGAGTTTTTAAGTAAATCTTTCAGTAGTCCAATCTCTTTGATCTCTCCACCATCCATAACAATCACTCTACAGAAAAAGATAAAATTGAACTTTCTTAGAGAAATTAATATAGATATTCTATTGTAACAGTAACAATAAAAAGAACACATTTATATTCCATACTGTCTTTTTTTACATTTTTAAAACTGGTTTAATTAATTAAAGTTAAAGAATCTAAATGTGTTTTTTAGTATTGTCAAACATTCTAAAGACCACCATGGCTCTTTGACCCACAGTAATGAAATAGTTTCATTTTATATATAAATCTAACCATTGATTTTATAAATATGTGAATGATTTTTAATCGAGATATCAAAGTTATTTCAATTTATTATAAAACTAGATTTTTAATTTTGCAAAGAATTAAACTTGTAAATTTACAGGCTTGGCCTCATTTCTAACAAGGGCTTATTTCTTCTCTTTAAATTTGAAATGCACAAGTCACCATCAAAACCATCGATTTAAAATATATTAGTACAATTAGTTTAATATATAAACATTTTATTAACATTTTAATTGCTTTAAAAAATATATATTTATTTTATTTTCAAATTATATCTGTTTAGCTTATGTATATTAATTTTATTAATGATAGATATTAATTTAAAAATCAATTTTAATTTCAATATTTTTGCACTGGACAAAAATGGATTGTACAATCATAATAAAACAATTTAAATAAAAATTGATTATTTATATCCTTATTTGAACATTTTTTTCTGTTTTGAAGACGTACCTGTCATAGTCCATTATAGTATTTATCCTGTGTGCTATAGTGATTACTGTACACTCCTTGAATTCTGAGCGGATTGTTTCCTAGAGAAAAATAATTTAGAAATATACATTAAAAAATTAAGACATATAATATATATTGGAATATATATATATATTGGAATAAGCAAATATAAATTTAAGTTCATATCTGTTCGTAAATAATTTTTTAACAGTGAAAGTGGTACATTTTTATGACAATAATATAAGTTTATTTCATAAATAATTATGTCCATGTTTACATTAATGCTCAGTTAGTTTCTCAAAATACAGGTCTAAAGTTTATACAGTATATATTAGCAAAGATGTTACCTGTATTAGGGAATCTGTATGTATATCAACAGCAGCTGTAGCCTCATCTAAGACTAAAATCTTGTTTTGTTTGAGCAGGGATCTAGCCAGACATACCAGCTGTCTTTGTCCTACACTTTAAATAACAATAATTGTTAGATTTTGTTTTATTCAATACCATTTTACACAGCAAATAAAGCTGAAAACCAAGAGATAAAAATCAATCTTATAATGCCGGTATATTCAAATTGATTTTATGTACAGCAATTTAATATTTTTCAAAGGTTTTGATTAAATATTACCAGGTTCTCCCACCTCTCACTATAATCCACCTGAGCTACTGATAACTTTTCCAGTGTCATCTATTCTCTTTAGCTCTAATTTTATCATGTATAATTTAAATAATGGTCAAAATGAGTTACCTCATATTTTTTCCTTCTTCGCCCACTTCAAATTTTAGTCCGCAGGTAACTCCCATAACAAAATCCTTGAGGTGGGCTCGCTCTAAAGCCCTCATGACCTCCTGATCTGAATAATCATCAAGAGGGTCAATGTTCATGCGTAAAGAGCCAGAGAAAAGGACTGGGTCCTAGAGAATAAATAGTTGATATGTTTATCTAAAAATTCTTCACCAGTTTTACTGACAGTCAATATATTCATTTATTCAGATCTCTCAAATTTCGAGTTAGGTATGTAAGTGAAGTGTTTAAGTTTTTGTATAATTACAGTAGTCAAACTTATATCAGAGGTATTTTTTTGTTTTGCATTGATAACAAATTTAGAATGTTTTCCCATTTATAGTGTCAGCCTGGATAAAGATTTACCTGAGGTAAAATAGAAATGCTTGACCTCAGTCTATGCAAATCTACATCAGCTATGTTAATGCCATCTATACAAATGGAACCACCAGCAGCCTCTATGATACGGAATAATGCCAAGGTTATGGTGGATTTACCTGCTCCTGTTCTACCCACAATGCCAACCTTGAGACATATAAAAATGAAACATAATATGTAATATGAAAAATTTGTAAACATTTTCACAACATAAGAGTTCCAAGTAGACTTACATAATTATTTTAATTTTCAAAGTGTAATAAAAAAAATAACAATGAAACTGATAAGCAATGCTTTACAGTATCTTACACCAACAAATTCAACTACAACATTAGTAATGTAAACTAGGTAAAGTCTATTAAAGATGGATGATTAAAGGCAATAGAAAAAATTATTTTTCTTTTCAGTAAAATTGTTTATTTATGTAAAAAATCTTAACATTTGATTTAACCCTTAAACACCTACACTAAGGAAGGAAACATTTTAGCTGTTTGAAAACTTAAATTCAATTGTCATCAGAGTCTAAACAAATCCCTTACTAAAGACATAAGGCGGGGGACATTTTTAAAAAGAATTCTCCTCAAAGATGTTGAAATGTGATCCAAGTAAAATCGAAGAAAAGCTTTTATAAAGATATTTCTGTAATATTTTCAGATAATTAAAATATTCCTAAAGAATTTTCTTTCAATATGTATATTAAAATTACTGATAAGGGGTTGTTTATAAAGGACATGTGTTCAAAATACACATTTTTTCTAACCCCCTACCCCCTTGTCAGTTTTTTAAATTACACCCCCCTCCAAATCTCTGCAGACATTTTTTATGGACGACCCCTAATAGAGTTTAGCAATGCTTGCAAGCTTTCATTTAACTTGACTTAGCTTATGGTTCAATAGCTTTGAAGAGAATTTTAACAAACTTCCATTCCCTGTGTCACAAAGAGATGTATTAATGTAAATGTCCAAAACGTCTACACTATGATAAAATTATGTGGTTCTTTTTGTGTAAAAATAAACACTAAAATTAACATTTATCTAACATGTTAATATTTAATATATATAAGTAAAAATTTAAAAAGTAAAAAGTAATAAAATGGTACATTTATGAAAGTACTTGACAATAAAATATAAAGTCTAAGTGCAAATATTAAAAATATACCTTTTCTCCAGGCCAAATAACAGCTGTAATATCCTTCAATGCAAGACCTAATCCTTTTCTATAACGTAATTCAAAGTTTTTAAATTCTATTTGACCTTTACTTGGCCAAATGTCTGGTACTACTTCAGTGCCAGCAATGCCCTGTTGAGTGAGTTTTGAAACTTTTAAGTGATGCATTATATTTTGAGCAGCATCTATAATCAATACCAGTTAGTAATTTTCTTGTCATAACAATACAATATATATTTAAAGTCATAAATTGGGCCTAAGGGTTTGTTAAATGAAAATTTAACATTACAATGTTGCTCTTCCAAATATAAAATTAGAAGTTGGTCTTTATTATTGTAAAGACCTGCTGAACCATTTTTGTATTTTAATGCTTATTGCATTATTAAAAGAAGTGAGTTTAAATAAAAAAAATATGAATTTCAAACTCCACCCCACCTCCCCCATTTTTTTTTTTTTTAAAATAAAAAGTAAGATGGTTTGCTGGGTAACTTCCACATTTCCCCCCTAATTTTCCCTCTTTAATGCTATGTCTGATTCTTTCTTTGTCTTTCAAGTATGTTCTGAGGCCAACTTAGGCTTGCAATGATAACAATAGTAGACAATCAAGTAACACAGAACAAAACTTCTGTTTGGGTCTCACTGACTGAATTTCTTGGAAATGACTAAAATTGCAGCTGTAGCCTCTATCAGGAAAGAAAAACATATTTTTGCATACAAGTTTTTAAGATTTACCATATGGTAGGCCTATGCAAGGTAGGCAGAGTATGCTTATTAGTGTGCAGTGTTTTAGCTTATTCAAAACGGGTAAACTTCAAGTAAGTAACTATATAAGCAAATACATTTGTAAAGATATTTTTTGAAATTCTTTGTTTGACTGGGATATTTTGCACCCCAGAGAGCACGTGCCATTTCTTTCCACACCCTCGGTAGGTCTCTGTCAGCTACAGAGGGGCTTTGTGAGGTCTTAAAAAAAATATAATTACATTTTTTCAAGAAAATACATCTGTACCCTCTCCGGTCAAAATATTATATTTATAATAAATAAATTATATTCTTATATTTGTTCTTATAAATTTCATGTTTAAACCTTTAAACAGAGAAGAAGAAAAAAAGAATACCTCTGATTTAAGGTTGCCAAATTCCTGTATTCTTTCAATAGCAACTGAATGTTGTATCAACTCAGTCATTTGCTGAACCACAGTGGTGAGAAACACAGAGAACTGGACAACATAAGAATAATTTTGAAATCTTCAAATAAATGATTGTTCATTATAGAATGTTGTTTTTCTTGTCAATGTTTTTTTTGCTTGCTAGTTTAAATGATGAGCATTCTTGGCATCATGACCTTAAGACATATTCATGAGGTGATGTTAATAAGATTTTATTCTGTGAGGTAATGCCTAGACTCTGGACTGTTTTATTTACCAAATAACTTTTCTTTTTTCTCAGAATTTCCTAAAAATATTTGAAAATAAACTCAATCATTTGCGTTTAAAGAAATATAAATTAAAATTCTGAAGATTTTGTATTCTTAGCGCCAGTATTGAAAATACTACTTTTCTCAAAAGGGGCAATTATCTTACAAACCTCCACACAGTATGAGATAGCTAATCCGATATGGCCTCCAACAAGGTCTAAGGTAGTGACTGCAAACATCATAGCAGCTAACACAAAGATCATTCCTACATTTCCAATCATTATGTTGAGCCAGCTTAGAAAATATAATGCATATGAAAAATCTCATGAGCACTTTTCTTAAGCACAAATGATATAATTTGACATTTGAACTTCACAATTTGACCTAAATTTTAAAAATTGAAAGCCCTAAAGTAAAATTATACCCATACATGAAAAAAGTAAAAAGTAAATACCTAGAACAGGCATACAATATTAGACTTTTTACAACACTCTCATCTACTTTTAGTCTAGATTCTTGAAAGAACCGCTGATGGTGACTAAAGGCCCTGATTGTAGTCGCACCTCCAATAGCTTCACTAAAATGTGAGTAGATCGGTGACTTGGCCACAGTGTCGATTCTCTGCAGTTGGCATGCAGTTGGTAAGTAAAATTTCTGAGAAATATTAAGTGATATATGGTAAGGAAACAAATAGCAAGCTCTCAATACAAATGAATTTGATAAAAGATGAAATAAACAATGAATGTTAGGGGGCCAAAAGAATTCTTCGATGAACAGAAAAGATCTTGAAAAATTAGATAACATGAAAAAGAAATTTAGCTCATAGAAACATTTTTTTAAAAGGTTTGTTGACAAAAAAATAAAAATATTCTCTTCTGTATTTAATTGAACTTAAAAATTAATAGAAGAATTTTTGTTGTTGACAATAATTAAAAATACTTACCATCACCAGATAAAACAGCAAGAAGATAGGAATGATGACTGTAACAAATAATGGCACATTAAGACAAACAACTAATACTGTTCCTATGACTTGATTCATAAAGTTTAACAGGTCAACAAACACCATCGGCAACCCATAGTCCATAATATCAGTATCCACTGAAAATCTATTCAGTATCCGACCCACTGGGGTTGAGTCAAAAAATTCCATGGGAGACCTGTGAAATTCCACAGAAAATAATGATAAACCACTAAAAATAAATGAAAATTAATTTTTTCTTATAAAAGTTGTATGTTATTAGGATACAGGGAAACGTTTTAAAGATAAGTGACTAAAATGGAAACTCATTATATGAAAAAATATAAATAACCTTTGTTCCTTAATACCGGTATAGCAATATATATTTGCCATAAATACAAACTAAAAAAATATACATTTTGACATATGGAAAAACCACCTCTATTTTCTAGCAATATTTTATATACTTGCATTTGTATGTTTTAAACATTATATTGCTAAGATCATACATTGTAAATGAAAAGTGAATATGGCAATAAAATATATCAGTGGCTTCTGCTTAACTGAAAGCATAAGGATTGAAAAATTGTCAAATGGTCCATGTAAACAGTATTATACAGTAACCAATTCTTCTTATATATGTATGCTTGATTCTGGGTTAATAAATGACCAACATAAATACCAGACACATGAACAGCCTACCTCAATACTGCTCTTAACATCCCATTATGAAGGTTATTTGAAGCCCTTATTGCACAGTCCCAGAAAGCTGTATAGCCAATAACAAATAGTACAACTGGAGATGAAAAAATTGTGTTGTAACCAAACATAATAATGTTTCCTTTCAGTTTGCGTCTACAGGTTATGGGTCATCCTCTTAAGACACAATATATGCAGATGAGAGGGGAAGTTCAGATACAGAGTTGTTACAGAGTGCCATGATGTGGAGAGGGAGATTAGATGGCATGAGACTTCACAGAAGTATAATTGGTACCCAGGAATATAAAAACATAAATTCTATTTTTTTCTTAGGTTGGGATTGTTGGGAGGACTCAGAGGGAAAAAAAGAAGTTGAATGCAGCATTTCAAACCTAGGGCATATGAAATAATTTATGAGTCACTGATGTAATATTAATATATTATCTTAGAACTCTAATAAAAGTCAACTGGCAATTTTAAAAAAAATGTTTGGCAAATGGAGATTACTGTTTTTTATTTTTCTATCAGTGCCGTGATGGGGAGTTAAAGCTCTACAATTGTGTCAAAGCACATTGATACTGCCTCTCTAGTACAAGGGTTAAATATAAAGAGCACAAAATACTTACATTGGATAACACAAAATACTTACATTGGATAACACAAAATATTCCCATGGAGTAGCACCCAATACTTACACTGAATAGCACCAAATGCACCATAAACACCAATGTAAAGTTGATTTCGTTTACTGTATTCCGTTGTGTTGGACAGAGACAAGTTTGTAAGCAAGGGGTCAGTTGCCCAGAATTGTATCCAAAAATTAGACTCTATGTTTGCAATTTGAAAAAATGCAAGAATGATATAAGCCAGAAGAATTCCAGGTCTACTGGCTGCCGAGATCCAGGCAAATATGACTTTAATCTTCACCTAATGAAACATTTAAAAGTTACAATAATTTCACTCCCTTGTAACATCATTTTTAAAAAATGTGCCTGTTTTTTTTAAATAGAGATAAGACAGAAATAGTTCACATTTCAATTGCAGGTATTTTATCAGCTTAAATTTAATAAATATATGAATTTTAAATGAAAACTATTTGCTGTTTCCAAAAATAATTTGCATAGAATATTCATACATTTTTAAAAGACATAAGCTATCCTTATCTAGAAAAATAGGTGGCAGAAAAATGTTTAAATAGTCACAAGTTTGTCCCCTAACTGTTGATATTTGATGCATACAGCTGTTACAAAATAATTCTTATATTTAATTTCATTCTTGTATAAAGTCTTCTTTGGTGGAAAGGGATATGTTTTTAATATATATGAAATAGGAACTGCATGCAAATGAAAATGAAGTTTATATGAAGATTATTGCACAAAGCAATACGAGTATCAAAAACAAAAAAATTCCATCAGGTCTCTTACAGTCCCTTCTGTAATTCTTTCACTGTGAATTATTTTCCCCAAATCATCATTTGCCTCTAAATACTCTAATAGCTGGCTCTTATCTGTGTTAGAGGATATACGTCTTCTCTCAAGAATGTTTTTTGACACCAAAGGATATCTAAAATAAAAATTAAGATTAAAAAGAAATTTTAAAAAATGAATTCTCACAGATTTCAAAAACATTCATGTAGTTCAATCGTCTTTTTTTTTCTTTTTTTTTTAATGTAACGGTTAATATGATTAACAATTTGAATAAAATGAAACTAAAAATTAAAATAAAACAGGATCAAGGAATTGAGTCAGGTAAATTTCTCAGAAAAGGAAATTTACAAAAACTCTAGCTAATTTGTTTTAATATTTCTCCAGCCTTAAATTTATTTAAATAAATGTTTAAAATCAAGGTTAAAATAGCTATTTGAGGTAGGCCTAGTTTAAATTCAGTTATAATATATTGTGGAACAACTTTTTATTAATAACTGTTTTTACATTAGCTTTTATCTGGATTCAACAGGTCAATTTTTAATTTGATAAAGGTTTTGTCAAAAACACTTTTGCACTAAAGGGGAATGATGGTGAGGATTTAATTATTAACACAAATTTATTTAATACCGGTACCCATCAAATTGGAAAAATCCCACCTTCAAAAAACTTTTTGATCAAATTTTGTGTAAACTCATAACTGAAAACAGTGAGCTGAAGTTGATTGTAAAAGTTCATACATTACCTATCAAGAGAGATGTCTGGCTTATATTTTTCCATTCCGAAAAATATTGATTCTTCACTTGTGACTAGTTTTTATAAAAAGATATAGAATATTGTATTATTTATATTGTTATTCATGTTATATAGGTGTTCAAGTTTTTTATTATGATAATTAACTTAGTTTTATTCAAACTTTAAATCAAATGGTAAGTATTTATGAAAATTTATGATAAACAACATGAAATCTCCAAACCCAAACCAAAAAACAAAATTCCATGAAAAAGAGGCATTTATAAGGTCAATTAAAGTACATTAAACAAATATTTACAAGATAAATCCCTTACAATGTACGATACTTAATGATCTTTCAAAATAATCCACATCCACATTCCTGTCTCTCTCAGAAAAAGAGTTGGACAGTAAAGATTCAGTCTCTTCATGCTTATCTGGCAGTTTTAACAGTTCATCATAGTAACTATCTTTTGATACAAGATCTTCAAAGGATCCTATATGGTTAACTTCCCCATTAGTGAGCATGACAACAGTACCAGCAAAGGGCAGCCAGTGAACTCCATGAGTAACAAGAATTCGTGTCTGAAAAAAGCAATACAAAAATTGAGTAATGGCAGCAGTGGCAAATGGGGCGTGGGGGGGGGGGGGGGGGGTGGGGGGAGGGAGGAGTCTGCACCAGTCACTCTTTTTTTTCTTTATGTTTCAAGCAGGATTTTTTGCCAATTAGGGATTTTCTTCACAAAACAGACCAAAGATAAAATAAATTTGATAAAACCATGCAAATGTATAATCGACTAACAAAATAAGGTTTATAAGAATTCAGAATTTTGCATTAGGTCTACGTATTAAATTATTAAATTTGCATTTTTACTTTATTTTTCAATATTCCCTCAAGACCAAGAACTTGATCAAAAATGTGTTTGCCAACATGTACATCCATTGCAGACAAAGGGTCATCCAGCAAGTATACATCCTTGTCACTATACACAGCACGAGCTAAAGCGACTCTCTGCTTCTGGCCACCACTTAAATTTATGCCCTAGTGATGATATATTTATTTAGGGTAAATAAATTACATGAATCATGAACTAAAATCTAACATTGTAAGTTACAGCAGTGTAATTAATAATGTCTTTTCCATATAACGCCTTATTTATTGTTAGGTTATTTAAAAGTTATTTTTAAACAAATATAATTTTATATGCCAAACCTTTTCTCCAATTTCTGTCTCATCTCCTTGAGGTAGAATGCTCAAATCTCTATCTAGTGCACATGCTTTAAGTATCTCATTATATCTGTCTGGATAAAATGGACTTCCAAACAAAATATTCTCTTTCAGTGAACAATTTTGTATCCAGGCTTGCTGGGCAACATAGGCTACTGATCCCTGTGGAGATGAATAGGTAAACTGTAATAAGAAAATTGATTTTGTGGTCATCTAAAAAAAATTTTGTGTGTATGGTGTATGCCAACTGCCATATAGTAATATATATCTTTTGCTCTTTTTAAAATAATAGAGTATAACGATTGTATGCTGAATTATATATGTAGAGTTGGGTTTAGTCTTAGTAAATTATTTTTGAAGTTCAGAACTTGACATAGTAGTACCAATGCACCACTAACTTACCTTAATGTCAAGTGACCCATTGACAAGCTTCATCTCTCCAAGAAGGCCGGACAACAATGAAGACTTGCCACAACCCACTTTGCCAACAATCATTGTTAGACAGTTGTCTGGTAGATGCATAGTTACACTGCAATACAGAATCTGTTTCTTTTGTTTAAAGTGTTTTGTTTTAATTTTCTGAACTGACTGAGACATTTGTTGTCATTTCATTATGCTTGAAAAAAATTAAAACAAAGTTGACATAAATATTTCATTCATCTTTTTTTTAAAATCCCCTGAGCTGCTTAATTGTGTTATCTCCAGAAATTTCTTCTAAATAGATTTCATTTTCCCCCATAGTATTTAGCCATTATAATGCTGTAAAAAATAGGTCACTTAAAAAAATAAATTAAGTACCAATATGCCAACTCACTTTCTAACAACAGGCTCACCAAAAGAATCCCATGCAAATGAGCTGTTAACAGCCGACACAGCATATCCTTAGAGAAATATATTCGATTTATACATTAGATTTCTAGTTATGTAGAAGTCAAAATCATTTTAAAATTTCAGTGGCATATTCTATAAAAATGTGTCTCCATTTTATTTTTTATTATTAAATTTTTAGCTCACTGCTGTACCAGAACAATCAAAGGCACACATCAACAGACAACAAATATTTAAGAAAGTAAAAATTTACAATTTTCATACAAAAATAGTCACAAAAATGGCAAACAAACAGCCGTACAGATGACGAAAGAAATGTTTTCTTTATTTGTGACTCTGTACTAACCAGCTTTAGGGGTTTTACCAACATAATCACTCATGTCATCAGAATAAAGAAAGTCATTGATTCTCCTCAAGGATACTGCGGACTGATACATATATTAAATCAATACAAAATGTCACCATCGGAGGAGTTAAGTTTTAAGATTTTTCTTTATTATTGTCTAAGTTTTTCGAAATTATTCAATACTTAATATTAATAATGATGTTTGTTACATTTAAACCTCAGTTGCTTTTAAAATAACTGATTAAATGGAGTTCACGATATAAGAGCGCGAAGAGATTATTTGTGTGAGCTAAAATGCCAAAGTGTTAAAAAATTTCATGGGTGCTGTTGAGATATGTTAGCTTATTATATTAATGGCGTCTAAATCTTATGTCACAGGTATGAGGTTTAATCAACGTGCATACCCAAATGCAAGCAAGTGAAAATCTCACTTTTTTTCAGTCACCAACAACAATAGCTTACCATTACAACACTTGCAACAACAGTAGCTTACCATTACAACACTTGCAACAACATGAGTAATTACCACCAACGGAGATCTTAAGATGCTGAAGTAGGCCAAGGACACAAAAGCGGTAGCTGGGTCAAGGTGACCATGCTCAGAAATAAGTTCAAATGTAGAAAAAGTGGCCAAGGTGACCTGGGGCAGTATTAGATTAGTCTTATAATTATGATGAAAACAATAGAATGCAAAGTTTGGAATTGATAAAACTTTAAAAAGCAAAAATTTAGCATTTTCTAGTTTATGGGAAATGCATTTTTTATATTATTTAAATTGGTTGATTTACTAAAAAAGTTTTTAAAAATAAAAATGAATAGACGCCAAGTTAATCCAAAGTTCGGTGGCCAGATTTTTCTGATGGTAACCTGGGGCCCTTGCGTTTGAGGGGGTAGATGCACCCCCCATCCACCTTTTGAAGCCGAAATACGATTGGAGAAAATTGACTGAAAGACTCACTTTCCTGAAGGGCAAAGAAGAACTTCATTGTGTACATTATATAGATAGTATACTGTATGTTATGGATGTAGCAAAATCTTACGTTGTGTTAACCAGGCACATCAGGGAAATATTTGTGAACAAGAATTTTATATTGTTCAAAATTACATATAAGCTTATCTATGCATAACAAAAATTACGTGAATGTGTGTTGATATAAAACTGTACCAGATATGGTGTTGTCCAGTTGTTGACAGCCATTCCACTTCTGTAATATGCCAAGGTCCTTAAATTCTTAAGCTCTTCATTTCGTATTTTATGGAGTTTTTCCTCAAAGGCTTTATCCCAAGCATAGAATTTCAGGACCTGTGGTAGAGAATGTATGACGTTACGAGTCCAAAAAATCACTATAGTAGAGATTGTATGGGGTTACATCACATATGTGGTAGATATCGCATGAGGTTACATTACATATGTGGTAGAGCTGTATAGGGTTACATTTCATATTTGGTAGGGCATTGCTTAGCTAGGGGATGCAAAAGGGGGGGAGAGGGGGGGGGGGGGGGGGGCGGATCGCACTGAGTGACACCATCTCAGGGGGGTGACACCAATTTGAAAAAGTGCTTATTTACAGAGCACATATTGCTCGATCTAACCGAATTTCATATAAGGATAACCAATCACACGTAACTTTTCCACACATATAACCAATCCCAATGCGTGCTTTACTAAAAAATTTCAAGGTTGATGAGTCAGAAATGAGGTGAAACTATAATTAGTTCAGAAAAACAGCGTTTTAACCATGATTCAACGCCAATTGAAGTGTTTGGTAACTTTCGTAAGAGACAGGAAGCTATATTTATCTAAACGAGAAATAAAGCTTTCCATTGATACCAAATACCATGTGGTCGGGCGATTCTAAGTACCCGGTACTTCTTACAGTTCTTAAATACATTTATCTCCTGATATTTGATTAATTTTAATTTCGTGTCATTGTTATGATGTGGACTTATTTTAACAAGAAAAAAATCCATCTTGGAAGTCGGGGGGGGGGGGGGGGGGGGGGGGGGGGGGTGACATCATGAGCTAACCGCACCGGGTGACGCCAACCCTAGCTACGCCTCTGTGTTAGAGATTGTGTGGGGTATCGATTTTTATGAAGCTACAATATCTGTGTTTCAGAGAACGTATTTTCATAGTGTAACTGTTATGTTTTGTCATGCATGACACGGCATGGGGTAAATCTCTAAATACTGCGACCTAATCAATCTAACAATACGTCTATCTTTCTGACTGTATTGACATGTTTTGCGTTTTGTAGGCAAAAGAAAAAATAGAAATATACATTTCAAGAGTGTCCAAACTGTAAATTTAATATGTCTGGCAGTTTGCCATCGTCGCGCACTGTTGTGTTTGTCTACCTACTACTACAAAGAAAGCAAACGGAAATTGTAAGGAACTAATCGGGTCTAAAACTATTCTAAGTTTTTACCTTTAGTTATCACACACCTTTGTGAGTAAGAGATTTAATTCAGACTGACCTTGACTCCAATCAGAACATCAGTGGTCAACTTGACCCTCTCATCTTTCAGCGTCATATTGATGGCTTGTGTTTTCCTCATTTTTGATGCAAGAACAGAGTTGATGGGCAGTAAAAGAAAGAGAGTTGCCAGTCCGGCCAGTATGGAAATGCCAATTGTATAGTAGAGGAGGACCGCCGATGCTACGACCTCATCAATAAAAGAAAGCAATCAGCAACGGGGTTCTTACTTAATGCATTAAACGAATTAACTATTGAGTACATTTGAAATAGACTTTTAAGATAACGTAAGTAATTTAGGAGCAGCATAGACATGGATTAAAACGGGACCTGTCAACTTAAAGAAAATTTTAAAAAATGTATATATATATATATTTATATATATAAATTATAGATCTGGAATATATTTGTCTATTCTATTGACTAAATTGTATTAATGTAATGGAAGTAGCATATACAAATAAATTTGAATTCTTTCCCTTGTTAGCACATCCACGTGGAGAATCTTATCATATATTTCACCGACAATATATGTCAATGTTTCAAGTTTTCATACTTCCCTCTGCCCCACCCCACCCCCCTCCCTCCAAAAAAAAAAGAAAACAAAAAGAAAACTAAACAAAAAAACACCCCCTCTGATTAAAATGGCCGTTTTGTTATAAAAGTGTCTGGCTTGTCACCAATGAACGATTCTGTGTGCATAATAGCCGGATCGTGTTTTAAAAGCTATGACTATATTAAAGACACGTACTTGAATCGGAGCTCCCGCTAATCTCACGAGAATACGACACATCTCATGTATTTTTTGCACGTCAACTGACATCAGTGTGATAATCTCCCCTGACGTGTAACGCTTTCTTGATTCATTGCTCATTCTCATGGACTTGAAACAAAGATCAGGGATTGAGTTTAGGAGGTTGCAATGTGGGGGTTGATATGAGGAGGTTGAAATATGGGAGTTGATATGTGGAGAATGAATGTGTGTTGGGGGGGGGGGCAAAAAGGATTGATATGAGCGAAACAAAGTGTTGAAAACCTGAAAATGGACGCAACAAAACAACTAGCTGAAATGTAGTATCTGAGAGGACAATAAGAGAAAAGTGGTATTTGGTCAGTAGCGTGGCCCCTCCATATGAAGAAAAATCAAGTGCTGCCCGGGGTGGAGGGCCGCGTTCCTACATTATTGGGAGGGGGCAGATGTAAAGAGAGTAAAACAGAGGGAGGTTGGTAAACACGTTTGAAATATTGATGAATGGGGTCAGGAGGTGGAACAATTGAGAAAGAATAACACACACAGAAAGAGAAAGAGAGAGAGAGAGAGAGAGAAAGAGAAGGAGTGAAATAGAGATAGTAGAAAAGACAGAGAGATGGATGTAAATAAAAAGAGTAGAAATGAAAAAGAGAGAAATAGGAGAGGCTAATGGAAGATGAGAGAGAAACGTATTTTGGGCAAATTTTAAGGTGATATGTAATTTTTAGTTGTTACGTACTGTTATCAGTATGGAGAAATTAATCTCTTATTTAAGTATATGGCTCGTTCTAAAACAGTGCACAAGAAAAGACGATACCATAAATAAAGTACAATAATAAAGCATACGATACTCAAACTAGGGCTAATTACAATTAATAAATTTTATCATGTTAATTATGAATTACAAAATCAAAAAAGAAAGAAATTAAAGCTATTGACTTACAGAATAATGATTGGCTTGTACCGATACAATGTTGAAGAAGATACAATGTTGTAAAAAGGTACAATGATGAAAACAGTAAAGAAATCTGTCTCATAGCAGAAATAGCCCACGCTTAAAATATCTCTCGTTTACTCTTCCTGTCGCTCGTATATATATCCTGTTTCATAGATACTTCTCAAACGGCTCACACATTGTATTCCTTTCTCGAAATCTCTACATAATTCTATAAAATTCTAATAAAAATATGGATCATAGATTTAAGTTCGTTGTAATCGAGGTAAAGGGAGACTCGTCGAGCTGATGGGCGAACGATCCTATTAAAAAACCGTTTTTCAGCCCCAGAATGCACAACCATATTGAGATCAGCAGGAAAATTCACTAAACAACTACATAAAGTCACCCAACTTGGCATTCATTCTTTCGCGTCAAAGACGACTGAATAATGAATGGTAACTGAGACCAACTTCCACGATACAGTAAGGTACACAAGAAGCAAAACACAGAGGCTGGAAACATATTTATCTCTTTCTCAAGACCGTTTCACGACAACAACAGCTGAGCACATTCTTTGCCTACCACAGTTTGACACATCCTACGACCATCACAACTTGGCACACCATACGACAACAACAGCTGAGCACATTCTACACATACCACAGCTTGACAGGTTTGCTCTACGCCTACCATAGATGGACACATCCTACGACCACCACAACTGACACATCATACGCCTACCACAGCTGGGCCCACCGTAAGCCTTCTACAGCTGAGCTCATCCCACGTCTCACACTGCTAGACTAATCTACTACACAATAGTGTGGATGACACATGGTATGCCTACCTCAGCTGGACACATTCTACGCTTACCACAGATAAACGTATCCAAAGCCTATAACAGCTGGGCACATCCTATGCCTACCACAGATGAGTAATCCTACGCATACCAAAGCTGGGCACAACCTACGTCTACCACAGCTGAGCACAACCCAAGGCTACCATAGCAGGGTACATTCCAGGCCTGAACAGATTAATAAAGTGTTTTGCATAGCCCATAATGAACGACTACAAGAAAAAGCTTCAGAGCCATGTTGATAGTCTGAAAATATCTTGTAAGATTTCTAGGATGCAATCCGCACAGATAAGACCGAGCATGTCGATAGGTCGTACGCCACAAAACTTGGACCTAAACATCAGTGGTCAGCAGTTCAAAAAACACAAATACTTTAAATATCTATGAAGACAAAAAAAAAATGAACTTAAAAGAAACAAGGTTCATAGGGGAAACACAGCCAGCTACCAAATGGGTCCACTATATAATATATAATTACACACAGTTAGCAACCGAGTTTAAGACCTTTGCTTTGAATAAAACTTCCGAGAAAAATCTCTTCACCTGCTAAATGAGATGCTTAAGGTGAGCCCGTGGTTAAATCGGCAGGATTCACTTTCAGATCTCGAAAATACGACTAATGGTTTGTGCAATATCAATAAAAACAATGTATGGCCCAACAGTTAATTAATTGGTTTGGTCATGTGATTAGAATGCCTGTCAACCGCCTTGCAAGCCTACAATAGCAAGCAATCCGGTGTCAGAGCCAGAGGAAGGCCAATCTGGTGGTGGATTTTCTGTGTCCACGTCAATGATAAAATCCACGGTATGAACCTTCAGCAGGCTTCACACCTTGTGTCAGATCACCAACTGTACCACCTTGTGAAAGGTTACTAACACTACCCCCTTGTGAAAGATCACCACCTATACCACATTGTGAAAGATCACCAACTGTACAACCTTGTGACAGATCATCAACTGCATCACCTTGTTACAGATCACCAGCTGTACAATCTTGTGACAGATCATCAACTGTACAACCTTGTGACAGATCACCAGCTGTACAATCTTGTGACAGATCATCAACTGTACAACCTTGTGACAGATCACCAACTGTACAACCTTGTGACAGATCACCAGCTGTACCACCTTGTGACAGATCATCAACTGTACAATCTTGTGACAGATCATCAACTGTACCACCTTGTGACAGATCATCAACTGTACCACCTTGTGACAGATCACCAACTGTACCACCTTGCGACAGATCATCAACTGTACCACCTTGCGACAGATCATCAACTGTACAACCTTGTGACAGATCACCAACTGTACAACCTTGTGACAGATCACCAACTGTACAACCTTGTGACAGATCACCAACTGTACAACCTTGTGACAGATCACCAACTGTACAACCTTGTGACAGATCACCAGCTGTACAACCTTGTGACAGATCACCAACTGTACCACCTTGTGACAGATCACCAACTGTACCACCTTGCGACAGATCATCAACTGTACCACCTTGCGACAGATCACCAACTGTACAACCTTGTGACAGATCACCAACTGTACAACCTTGTGACAGATCACCAACTGTACAACCTTGTGACAGATCACCAACTGTACAACCTTGTGACAGATCACCAGCTGTACAACCTTGTGACAGATCACCAACTGTACAACCTTGTGACAGATCACCAACTGTACCACCTTGTGACAGATCACCAGCTGTACAATCCCGCGACATCTCTCCGGTAGAAGCGGCCAGAAGAAGATGAAGATCAGTAAACAGTGAGGAACTAAGTCTAAGTTTGAGTCTAAGTCAATGTCTGTGCCCATGTCTAAGTCTAAACTTTCGTCCCTTACCCGCCATTGTTGGCAATGTTCTTAAGATGTCGGTTGAATTTTGAAATTAAGAGGCAAGCATGTTGTCATATTTTGGTTAAAAGCTCGTTTAAAAGAACTCATTTCACCTAAAGCTCCAGGTGACATGACGTCACTCACCTTTTGAAATATAGAGGCCATCAATGATGATTTGATCTCTAACCCAATCCTGGTGCTGATGAAAGAGCTGTGGTGATGTGTGAAGTTTTTCACAAGGTTCGTCAGAAAAAATAGAATTGTGAGAAAAATTCCGATCCAGAGATTGTCTTTGTTTTCAGCTGTCTTGATCAGTTCTCTGATATATTAGCAAAGGCGAAGAGATCATGAAATGGAAAAAAAGACTGACGTAATCAAATTGAAAGACATTTTGCCCACACAACGCTACACTGGACTTGACGCATCTTAAATAAATTAATGACAGTCTTCCACTTACATCAGGGGTTGTTGAGGGGTGGGCAAACTATGGCTCGTTTTGAATGGCTCGCTCGTTCCTTTTAAAATAATAAAAATAATAAAAGTAGAAGGTGGGAAAAAGAAACTTTTGATTGCAGATGTCACTACTATATGGGCTTGTTTCACTTTTCTGGTGAAAAAATAAATTTCCTATTATTCTGCACCCCCCCCTCCCA
>CAXITT010000030.1:2573678-2600519 GCA_964033795.1 Lymnaea stagnalis
CCCCCCCCCCCCCCCCCCGGCCGCTTTCACCATTTATTGCTCTCATGCCTCTGTTACCTCTTAAATCTGGCCCGTGGCTTCAAAAGTTTGACCACCCTTGACTTACATCGTTGCAAACAAAACAAAACATAAAATAAAATATCATAGCCACAACAATCATATTATAACATCTATTGCTGGTTCATTTCTATTTGTAGAAGACGCAGTAAATTTAACAAAAAATTGTTTACAATGATTCACACTTAAACTGGTTGGCTGAATTTTTTAAACTGGTTGGCTGAATCTTTTAAACTGGTTGGCTGAATCTTTTAAACTGGTTGCCTAAATCTTTTAAACTGGTTGCCTGAATCTTTTAATCTGGTTGCCGTAATCTTTTAATGTTTCCTGGATATTTTAATCTGATTGCCTGAATCTTTTAATCTGGTTTCCTGGATCTTTTAATCTGGTCGCCTTAATCTTTTAATCTGGTCGCCTGAATCTTTTAAACTAGTTTCCAGAATCTTTTAATCTGGTTGTCGGAATCTTTTATAATACTTGTGCCTGAATCTTTTAATCTTTGTGCCTGAATCTTTTAGTCTGGTTGCCTGAAACATTTAATCTGGTAGCCTTAATCTTTTAAACTGGTTGCCTGAATCTTTTAAACTGCTTGCCTGAATCTTTTAAACTGCTTGCCTGAATCATTTAATCTGGTTGCCTGAATCCTTCATCTGGTTACCTGAATCATTTAATCTATGTGCTGCATATATTACATACGATTTATGACCAGGCGGGTATAAAAAGCAACTCATAACTACATGAGAAAACTGCGTAAGGCATGGAGTACGTACAAGGGGGTGGGGCGGAGTACGTAAAATGGGGTAGTTAAATATGTTTAATTTACCTGACCATTTATTAATATAACATAAATAATGCAGTTATGGAAGGGGGGAAATTAATGCTTAACCCCTCCTCGTTACACCCCCACCCCCCACCAAACTTATAGAATAATTGACCAATAAACATCAAATAAAACATTGGGAAAGTAATTGGAGTGGAGGCATGGATGGATGGATGGATGGATGGATGGATGGGTGGATGGATGTATTGATGTAGGGATTGAAAGATGGATTGATGCATCAACGGAGGCACTAAATAATGTAAAAGTTTCACTTGAAAATATCCCCCCCCCCATGCCCCACAAACCTTTTTGTTTTACTCCGAGGCCCATCTTTTCCGTTGTGTTAAGTCGTATGATCGTAGACATGCATATTTACCTCATTATGATTGGCTGTATGACAACTAAAGTATCGCCTATGATCTTAATGAAGAAACCAAAGATGTATCTCAATCCATAGAGGCGCAGCAAAACCTGAACAAGACGATTATGCAATGTTTGCTATATTATGGCTGAAAAAATAATCATTTAAATTATGGAACGTGCGAGAAGATGGCTACAAAAAAGGAAAACATTTTAAGCTTTTTGAATCCATAATTGTTTACGACCAGTGAAAGGGATGGAGATCTTTTTTGTTTGATCTTACTCTAGTATAACTTTTGTGATATATAGTTGAACTATATTGCCTATATAACTATAGGACATACAGACATATAAAAATTTAAAAAAACTAAAAAAAACAAAAAACAATTCTCATTTCAATTCACGAAGATCTTAAAATAGATTATTCTAAAACAATAAAAGATGAGAACAGATGATCCCAGACACAAATAGGTTTACCTTGAGCAGACTGAAAGGTGGTTTAGTTTTGAGTTGAGTTGAATCTCTCGTGAACCAGCTGAAGATTCTTTTGACAGTCGTTGCAGTTTGGGTTAAGTCACTATTCGAAGACAGGTGTCCGGTGTTATTTGGTAGCTCAGAAATATTTTTCTGTCTGCTTGAACAGGGGAGAAGACGTAGTGTCATTTAAATTTAAATACATTTTATGGCTAATCCCTTTATAAGCAAAATACTTTCACGTATTATAGTGAATTTTTTTTTTCTTTCAGCATACAGCCTTAACTAAGCTCATGTTAACATCATGTACGTGATACAAAAAAAAAATTGTGTAAAGAATATTAAACAATGATTTCAAGTTATAATCTATGTTCTTCTAAGATTAAGTTAAATTAACTTGTCAAAAACTGATCACTCTCCTGAGAACACAAGCAGTTTAGACTATCTATGCCAAATTAATATGATTCTTGTATAGAGTCGGTCGTATGTAGATTAGAATGAAGTATCTAAAAGCCTTTAAAAGAAGGACACCGACAGATTGGTATCTTAAGTTTTTTTTATAGATTTGTTAAGATATATCCTATCATGTTGTGTCTAACATTACTTACATAAGTCTGTCACTGGGTGCTACAACCTTACTCCAAGCTTTATCAAATTCAGGTATTAAGTAATTTCCCTTTGCAGTGTCTGGTAATTCAAAAATGTCATCTTCTGTCAATAGACGTCTGCGAGCATTCCAGATGATTCTATTTTTTTTTAAATACGTAAAACAATACAATTAGATTAGTTAATGGAACAAAGATATCGCATAAAATCCCTAACATATAAATATAATGTTGTTGTGAAAGTCTAAAGATGAAGTTCATTAAATTTCAACGGTTGACAACCAGAACATCATTATTATATATTACAATTTTGTATCCCTAGAATGATCAATATAATAGACCACTTCCAATACACTAAAATAAATGTATTTAAATTAATTATTTCCTAGTCGCCCTCTCTTACTTCCATCAAATGTCTTTATTAGTGCACAATACTAAAGCGAGTCTTCCTTGCATATCCTCTATCATAATTTAGTTTATGAAGTTTCCTCGCTCCAGCAAGACAGTATATGAAAAAGGTTTGCATAACAACAGTAAGACAGTAAAAAGCCAATTTTGTTTGTTTTTCATCACAGGTTGCATATATTTAAATCAGGGATAGAGAAAACTTGCCTTGAAATCCACAGAAAGCCAAGGAAGCTTGGATACGAGGATCTTAGTTCAGGCCATTGTTTCTGTTGGGATCAGACACGAGAGTGAATAGGCAAATAGATTGATAGTGTAATGCTCAACATAGTATGATTTGGTTTCTTGTATGTGAAAGACTATTTATTTAACATTTGCATGGAGATGCACGTTCTTAATTCATTGTATTGTAAGACACTTTCTTACGTTGAAAACGTGTGCTTAGAAAATTTCTTTTTTCAAAATATTATGATGGTAACTAATGTAGCGCAATATTTACACTGGAATCACGGGTACGACTGCACTCACCGTGACGTCATCTCTTTTGTCTTTAAATCTCATTGAATCAGAGAAAAAACAAAGTAAAAATGCTATAACTGTAAGTATGTACATCGCTACCGTCAAGTCGAAATCTGCAGCATCAATATCGCCTGTCTTTAGAGGAAATATTATGGAAACAATAAAGATTTTGTTTGAAAACAACAACTGTATAGTTAATCAAGGTTAAAAAAATCCCAATCAATAATCGCCATATTTTTATGGTCTTATTGAGTATAAATCTTTAATTTAAACGACAATTTTGTTTCACCAAGTTTGTTAGGGAGACCAATCAATTGATAGATCTTATTTGATAAATCTGAACTTATTTGAAATAGCAAACACGAATAGTCTGTAGGTTACTCTTGGTGTATTTATTCCGTTACATTGTAACCTGACCATTACATGGTAACCTGACCATTACATGGTAACCTGACCGTTACAAGGTAACCTTGCCGTTACATGGTAACCTGACCATCATATGTGGTAACCTGACCATTACATGGTAACCTGACCGTTACAAGGTAACCTTGCCGTTACATGGTAACCTGACCGTTACATGGTAACCTGACCGTTACATGGTAATCTGACCATTACATGGTAACCTGACCCTGTTACAAGGTAACCTTGCTGTTACATGGTAACCTGACCATTATATGTGGTAACCTGACCGTTACATGGTAAGCTGACCGAAAAAAAAAAGCACAGAGCTGATGCATTTAACATTTAGTGCACAGTTCACAGAAGCTAACACCGAGTGCACAGTTTGACAGAAGCTAACACCGAGTGCACAGTTTGGCGGAAGCTAGCATTTAGGTTAGAGATGGAGGCTAAAATTAAGTGCACAGCTTTGGTGGCAAGCTAACATTTAGTTTGATGGAAGATAACATTAAGTGGGGTGGAAGCTAACATTATGTATGGTGGAAGCTAACATTTAGTTTCACGGCAGCATTTAGTTTGGTTGAAGCTAACATTAAGTTTGATGGAAGCTAACATTTAGCTTGGTGGAAGCTAACATCTAGTTTTGCGGCAGCTAACATTGTATATTCGAATGAAGCTAGACACGAATCCAAACATAAAGCTTCATTTAAAATAAAAAAGAATTGATGTTTGCACCGACCTTCTCAACGCTCCTCAGATACAACAACATGGTCTCTGTCAACGCCAGGACACCGAAGAACAAGAACTGAGGACCGGATGAAGCAACACGACAGTATCGTTCATACACCAGCAACAGCAGAGCACAGAGCTGTGGTGTAAATAAATGTATATAATGCCAGGGCACAGAGCTGTGGTGTAAATAGGTGTATATAATATCAGGGCGAAAACCCATTGTGTGAGTATTGGGATATAATAATATCAGGGCACACAGCCATGGTGTGAGAGTATAATATATTTTTATGTTTCATATTTCATATTGCTTTAACCTGAACCTAATCATCTCCAAATTACATTTAAATTGAAAATAATGTTGTGTTACATCACGGCAGTTCTCTGACTACTCTAAGTATTGCACTTCTCTGATTGCTCTAAGTATTGCACTTCTGTGATTGCTATAAGTATTGCAGTTCTCTGATTGCTCTAAGTATTGTAGTTCTCTGATTGCTCTAAGTATTGCACTTCTCTGACTACTCTAAGTATGGCAGTTCTCTGATTGCTCTAAGTATTGCACTTCTCTGATTGCTCTAAGTATTGCAGTTCTCTGATTGCTCTAAGTATTGTACTTCTGTGATTGCTCTAGGTATTGTAGTTCTCTGATTGCTCTAAGTATTGCACTTCTCTGACTACTCTAAGTATTGCAGTTCTCTGATTGCTCTAAGTATTGTAGTTCTCTGATTGCTCTAAGTATTGTAGTTCTCTGATTGCTCTAAGTATTGCACTTCTCTGATTGCTCTAAGAATTGCAGTTCTCTGCTGCTCTAAGTATTGCACTTCTCTGATTGCTCTAAGTATTGCAGTTCTCTGATTGCTCTAAGTATTGCAGTTCTCTGATTGCTCTTAGTATTGCAGTTCTCTGATTGCTCTAAGAATTGCAGTTCTCTGCTGCTCTAAGTATTGCACTTCTCTGATTGCTCTAAGAATATCAGTTCTCTGCTGCTCTAAGTATTGCAGTTCTCTGATTGCTCTAAGTATTGTAGTTCTCTGATTGCTCTAAGTATTGCACTTCTCTGATTGCTATAATAATTGCAGTTCTCTGCTGCTCTAAGTATTGCAGTTCTCTGATTGCTCTAAATATTGCAGTTCTCTGATTGCTCTAAGAATTGCAGTACTCTGCTGCTCTAAGTATTGCAGTTCTCTGATTGCTCTAAGTATTGTAGTTCTCTGATTGCTCTAAGTATTGCAGTTCTCTGATTGCTCTAAGTATTGTAGTTCTCTGCTGCTCTAAGTATTGCAGTTCTCTGCTGCTCTAAGTATTGCAGTTCTCTGATTGCTCTAAGTATTGCAGTTCTCTGCTGCTCTAAGTATTGCAGTTCTCTGCTGCTCTAAGTATTGCAGTTCTCTGATTGCTCTAAGTATTGTAGTTCTCTGATTGCTCTAAGTATTGTAGTTCTCTGATTGCTCTAAGTATTGCAGTTCTCTGATTGCTCTAAGTATTGTAGTTCTCTGATTGCTCTAAGTATTGCAGTTCTCTGATTGCTCTAAGTATTGCAGTTCTCTGATTGCTCTAAGTATTGTAGTTCTCTGCTGCTCTAAGTATTGCAGTTCTCTGCTGCTCTAAGTATTGCAGTTCTCTGCTGCTCTAAGAATTGTAGTTCTCTGCTGCTCTAAGTATTGCACTTCTCTGATTGCTCTAAGTATTGCAGTTCTCTTATTGCTCTAAGTATTGTAGTTCTCTGATTGCTCTAAGTATTGCACTTCTCTGACTGTCCTCGGTATTTCCAGTACTTCCTCCCAAACCACTCAACAAAAATTAACCTGGGTAAAAATGACGAATCAAGAAAGATTTGGCGTCTTACAAATGATGTTGACTTGAGAATGTTCCCAATGAGTAGGCCTACAGCAGGCGCCATCTTCTTGTGACTCTTGTCGTAGGCATCTTTAGCCAGTAACATGACTGACAGGCCAAACAGGCACGTGATACACACCTGAAACGTTAAGTTTGCTTCGAGAAAATTGCGTTTTAAAAAAAGCTCGCAAGTATAATTGAACGTATCTTCATATAACTAGCCCTCTATTACGCAATGTTGCCATTTGGCAACAAAGCGAAATTACACTACTGCTAGTACTGCAAGCCCAATTTTTAATTTGTTGGAGTGGTTCCCCTTTTCAATTATGAGGTTTCAAACTTTTATCCTGAAGAACTCTTCACTTTCGCTTTGCAGTTTTTATGTAAGAACACATTTTAGACGGTCACAGTTGACTACAATTTTTTCCGCCGAATCCAGTAAGTACAAGCTGTTTTTTTATATCACATAATGATAATTCCTGTTATAAAAAATAAAGAATGTTAAATTTAATGTTTGAACTGATATTAAATGAGCTTATGTTTGATATTTGTCATCATAGGTGGATGACATACGAAAAAAATGGTATGTTGCCAATTGGCAACAGTGCGTCGATGTGGTTAATTTTTTGTGTTTATTTTTTTGTTGCCAAATGGCAACATACAATATATAATCAGTTTATTTATTATAAGCTATCTGAATAATATTTTTTTTATGAAATATCTATACATATCTAATATTAATGTTATCCTTTTATATTTTGATCAAATTAACAGGTTTTAAATTAATGTTACAATTCTTTTTATAAAAAAAAAATGAATAGATACTATACAAGATATAAGTCTATATTGTAAGTTATTTTTTGTGTGGAATTATTAGTTTCCTATAATGTTTTTTTCTTCTAGAATTCAAATATCCAAACATCAAAGCAGTCATGGAACCATCATGCTTTTATGGAAAAAATAAAAATGTGGATATTCCTTCTATTCCTGAGGACTCCGAGCTATCTTCACGCGATGATGACATAGATGAAACTTTGACTCAAGAACACAACAAGTATGTTTTCATATACTTTTTTAAATTGCATTTAATCTCTAATATTTAAAAAAAAAACAATTATATAACATTCAAGCCAAAAGTTAAAGTAAACACTGAAAAATAATATTTAAAATTTCCCTTTTCAGCTTCAACCATATCAGACTCAGACTGTGAAACTAACGACACACCTGGTAATTCTTTAGACACTGCAATCCAACCACGGGCAAAACTATTTGCAAGAAATTTGCTTTGACACCACAGAGATGAAGCTGACATGCAGCTATTGGCACTGTAAGGTCTAATAGGCTTAAAAATTGCATAATGCCTTCAGATAAGGACTTGGCAAGAAATGGAAGGGGCTCCGCAATTCTGAAAACCTGCCACCATGACGGTGTTGATCTGTTTCCAGTCAAATGGGTTGACAATAGAGCGGTAACCACACTCAGTACATTTGCTGCTATTGAGCCCATGAAACGGGTCAAAAGATGGGACAAAAGGCTAAAAGGGAAATCTAGGTAACTTGTCCATCGGTAATCATGGTTTACAATAAATTCATGGGTGGTGTGGATCTTCTCGCTTCACTGTTGGCCGTATACAGGATACCAGTAAGGTCCAAAAAATAGTATCACTGTATAATATTCCACTTTCTGGATACCAGTATGGCAGTTGTGCTGGCATGGCTGATCTATAGGCTGATTGTACTAATGCGAATCGCGACAAAAAATATCCTCGGTGTACTTGATTTCAACACCAAGATGGCCATATGCCTAATGAAAGAAGGTAAAGCAGGGTTTAGGAAACTTGGCAGTCCTTTATTGGATATAGAGCCTCAACTTACAGCTAAAAATTTGAGTGGTCCTATTGCAGCTTTTCCACCCTTACCAGTAAGAGCTGATTATATTTGGCACTTTCCTGAGCCACTTGAAAACAAAGGAAGATGCAAGAGACCAGGTTGAAAAGAATTTTCAAGAATAAAATGTGCATAATGTAAAGTTGACATTGCTTCAAACAGTTCCACCAGCATTAAACCTGCATTTCACATATGTATATAAATATTTACTGTCCCTCTATATGCTCTATATATTGATTACATGATTTTCTATATTTTTGTGTAAAAAATGCTTATAAAATATGATTTTTATAATGATCTTTTTCATGATATAAAAGCATAATATGAAGATATGCTTGTAAACTAAGTACTGAGAACCATTGTTTGTGTAAACGATTAAATATTCACCTTTTACAAATATTATTGTTATCGTTTCCTTTTCTTGTTCAGTTTTACTTTTCTGACCTTTAAGACGCACTGTTGCCATATGGCAACATACCAATAAAATCATTATTTCATTTTAAAAAATTATTTTTCTTGCATATTATGTTTATTTAAGTCCAATAACTATGAAGTATGCCATCAAAAAAATTTTTTCCATAAAAAACTAAAATTGCGTAATAGAGGGTTTAAGGGAACAAATATCTTCATATAACTAGGGGAACAAATATCTTCATATAACTAGGGGAACAAATATCTTCATATAACTAGGGGAACAAATATCTTCATATAACTAGGGGAACAAATATCTTCATATAACTAGGGGAACAAATATCTGCATATAACTAGGGGAACAAATATCTGCATATAACTAGGGGAACAAATATCTTCATATAACCAGGGGAACAAATATCTTCATATAACTAGGGGAATAAATATCTTCATATAACTAGGGGAAAGAATATCTTCATATAACTAGGGGAACAAATATCTTCATATAACTAGGGGAACAAATATCTTCATATAACTAGGGGAACAAATATCTTCATATAATAATAATAATAATAAGTGGTCTTATATAGCGCGGTACCCCGGCCTAGGGCTGGGCTCACCGCGCTGTACATATATAGCAAAGAGGCATAATCATAATATTAAAATAAAATACATAAATGAAATAAAAACAACATATAAGCAAAACAACACCATAGGTATATTCATCCACCCACACCAGACATTTTTCCAAGGAAACCCATGTACGTTTATCGGTTATAACTAGGGGAACAAATATCTTCATATAACTAGGGGAACAAATATCTTCATATAACTAGGGGAACAAATATCTTCATGTAACTAGGGGAACAAATATCTGCATATAACTAGGGGAACAAATATCTTCATATAACTAGGGGAACAAATATCTTCATATAACTAGGGGAATAAATATCTTCATATAACTAGGGGAAAGAATATCTTCATATAACTAGGGGAACAATAAATATCTTCATATAACCAGGGGAACAAATATCTTCATATAACTAGGGGAACAAATATCTTCATATAACTAGGGGAACAAATATCTTCATATAACTAGGGGAACAAATATCTTCCGCATGGAATTGTTCACAACCGTTTTCAATCAACTTCATTGTAAAGACGATTGATCATTTCCTTTCTGAGACTTGTGTTGGACAGATCATTGAATCTCGGTTGTTAATAAACCATGATGTTTATATTTACGATATCAGTTAGGCTGTAGGCCTGTTTATAAAGAACGAGAAGTCAACTATTTTTCGCGACATTTTGACCCACCGGGTATTTTCTCAAATTACCCGGACCCGGTGTAAACAAAAGCAACAACAACAACAACTGCACCCGGTGAAGTCCTAGTTCTCAATATTTCACACTCATTGCGTGGTAAGGCGCGCAGAACACTTTATACCAGGAGATAAATAGAAACATTTTATGTGTTATTACTGTAATCTTTTCAATTTTGTCTACTCCTTGTTGTTTGTGCGTGTGTGTTGGGGGGGGGGGACTACCAATACGTTTTGTCAACTACATAATTTACTCTCCATGTACATATTGACATATGACAAGGAAAAAACTTGAATGTACCATAGAGATGCAAGATCTTGCTATATCTAAAAGAGTTCCATACATTAATTACATAATGTTCGTAGCAGAAATAGCATAGTGTGTATCCACAAAACAAAACAAAATTGTGATTTGGTCATCTATTTGTTCACACAGTGAACGTATTGGAGGTACACTCACCGCTCTAAGAATAAACAACAGCGAAACGCCACACATCTGCTGCCGTGTCCGGCGTGATGCGCACCAGAGATGAAACACTTTCGCCGCAGACAGAGCGAGAAACAGTATGGGGGCTGGCCACGCCAGGACGGTTCGTTGAAAACATTCTGTGAACTGAGGCCGGTCACTGGTCAGAGTGAAAGAAGAGTTCTGAAATATATTAGATAAAGGAATGAATACGTTGTTTGCAACTTCTTTTAAAACGGCTGTATAATATATTCAAAAAGTATGAGGGTTCATAGGTCATTGAAAATATCATAAAATGAACAATATCCTTGCATGTGTGCAAGACCAAAACTAAATCAGGTATGGCTTATCATTATTCGTTTAAAAATTTTAAAAATAAAATAGCAATGAAATATTGAGAATTAACATTATAATTTGTAAAGAAACGAGAAAATAATCATGGTCCCACTTCAAGTTCAATAAAATTTAGTAAGACAAAAATATAGATCTAAGTTTAATAATGTTTCAGATTTAAAAACCAATAAGTTAATTCATTTCTATCTATCAATATGTTCTTTTTTAATCCTTTGTTCATTTAAAAAAAAATATAAAAAAATTGCAACACAAACTTACCCATAACGGATCGAGACACACACTGTTGTAATATATGATTGTTGTGTCCATGTTATATAATACTATGTGAAACTCAGATGTTCACTGTTTCATTTCAAGGACAAAGTCTTTTACATTGAATTAAACATTGTGAGTATCAAGAACATGTTTTTTATTTATCGCCGCATTGCAGGTCACTTTTCTCAGCTTTCTGGACAGCGTGAGTTTGTTCCAGGCTGTCATTACTTACATCTGTGAATCAATAATACATAAGTGTAAATAACGCTTAGTTCACAGAAGGTACATAGACACGTTGTATTAATATAAGATATAATATTATATCTATGTAGAAAACCGGAGACTTACAATCTATAGCTGTAGTATTTGATTGGAAATACAATCTGTAGCCGTAGTGTCTGGATTGACAAAACAATATATAGCCGTAGTGTCTGGATTGGAAATTGTCTATTTCTGTAGTTCCTCGATTATAAATACAAACTAGGCTGTAGCATATCTATAGCTAACACTTTCTACGTAGACCAGACAGTGATGCTAAGTCGACACATCCACCGATTGTTTAACTAAGTCTACACAAATTCTATCAGTGTCACATGCCATTCAAGCTGAAACTGAGCAAAATATATCAAACCTGTCAGCATAATATAAGAGATCAATAAAACCGAATTTAATCGAAAAGAAGATCTCATACCTGTATGACATTAAGCCGCTGTAACTTCAGTTCAACTCGTTTGTTAAGATCACGTGACATGAGATCTCCTCTTCTTCTTCCCTCCGTGTGTCTAGCCGTGTCACCTGGGTGTAACAGGGTAGGGTTATGAGCAAGTCACAGCGTTAGCCAGGTGTAACGGGGTAGGGTGGGGGGGGGGAAAGTCAGCGGCGTAACCAGATGTAATGGATCCAATCGGTGATGTAACCAAACGTTTTATAGCCAAAGTCAGTCATATAATCATATTTAACACAATGGAACCGAAGCAAGTTAATCTATGCTTTATGTTCTAAATTGTAAATTGTGACTACCCGGTGAATTGAAGCGGTGACTACACATACGTCATTTGGGTAGGGCAGTGTGGGGCATTTGCCCTCCTCCCCCTCTGAATTTGCAGGTTTTATTTAAATTGCTTAAACTATGGCGCCTCCAATCATAAACAACTTAACAAGCCGACCAAGTTTTGATTGTGCCCCCCTCCCATGAAAAAACCCTGAAATGACGCCCCTGGGTGACTGACTACTCAGTGATTTATAACGGCGACGTCGTTATTTTATTAATACGTTAAAAAAAAAATCAAAAAAATATTTACCAGCGGTTGTGAAGCCATTTTCAGACTATCTAACATTAGTACCGTGTACAAATTTATTCACATGTTTCCAGACACTATGAACTCCTGGATCTAATGATCAATACCTTCGACTCGATCCGGAGGGACAACTTTTGAAGAAACTACACGAGCGCCGCTTGAAAATATTTTTTTACACGTCCGTGGAATGCCCGCAATCTCTTTTCCCAAGTCAGCACTCGGGTGGACAGCGCGTGGACAGCCGAACATAAAACAAAAACTAGGAACACATGAAGACAGCCTCGGTAGAGAGATGGGGACGGAACTAACAGACCTAAGACTATGGAGATAACTCCCATGGCAGCAACCAGCAGGAAAAAGGAGATTATTTTCTTAACCCAAATAAGTCGAAAAGTGTTTTCATTACACTGTGTGCGATCATTTTTAGCGCGTCAAACAAAGACACAGAGTGTGAACCTTCTCATTATAACAATTTTAACATAAGACTTAATCGTTTAAGTGTATTTTTTTCAAGCGCAGTAACTAGCCACACTCCCATTTCTATAGCGCCAATATTGACTTAACGAGTTGGATCTTACAGCCAATGAACACGCTGTTAAATTCTGACAGATTGGGTAACAATTAAGTCTCTAATTTTTTTTTGGTCCTTACCTTGAAGGAAAGAATTCGCACTGATCGAGCTGATCGTAAGTAATTTCCAAACTAGTCGGCAAAATTGGAGTTCATTGGACTTTTAACAGTCCCACAGTAGAATATTTTAATATTTTATTTGTTTCTAAAGATGTAGTAGACTTTGATGAACTTTCTACGGTGATCCCTAAGTTGCTTCAATGTCAAGCCATCTCACGACTACTGATTTAATGTGTGTAAAGAGGGGAAACGAATTTGGTAGAAATGTCTACGGGGATCCACTCTTGTCCCCCATGTAGCGTGCAGACGTCAAGTAAGACGAGATTTGAATAAGTAATCCTACACCATTGATACATTTATATTATGCAGGGTAATATGATTTTTTGTGTTTTGACATGTTGTTGTAGAATATTGTTAAAATAGTTTGTTCAGCCAAAGATGCGAATTGTTATCTGTAGTGGCTGCCAATACTTGACTTCACTCTTGACCAAGTCAGTGGTCAACTCACTGAGATAGCTTTTAACAGCCACCAGTTTAAATTTAAACAACCCCCCCCCCCCTTTTTTAATTGTTAAAATAGTTTGTTCATCCAAAGATGCGAATTGTTATCTGTAGTGGCTGCCAATACTTGACTTCCCCCTTGACCAAGGCAGTGGTCAACTCACTGAGATAGCTTTGAACAGCCACCAGTTTAAATTTAAACAACCCCCCCCCCCCTTTTTTTTTCACCCCCTCCCCCCTAAAAAGAAAAAAAGGAAATGAAATAAAGTACCTTTATTTATGTTTATGAACCTTTCACTTTCCCATTTCAACGTCCTTTTCTACGCCCATGAATCCTTTGGTTACGTACAGCTGAGGACTGAGGTTATTGGCTGCTGTACTCAGTGGACCGGAACCTTTGTTCATTCGCGGTGAAACACGATTGAGCGTTATGAAGGTTTCTTGTCACGTCCAACTTACCCAGCATTCAACCTTGGAGCACACGTTTCCACGAGACTACGAGCCGTGTCGGTCACGTGAGAGGGTGCAGTCTGTAAACCAGGACGGCGGGGTGGGTCAGGAGGGTCAAAATTTAGCAGGCTCTGGTTATTTAACACTAAGACAAAAATTTGGTCAATCCCGGCATCGGTTTGAACTAGGGTTGATTTCTGGGGCAGGTACTCTCTTTAAATTCATCTGCATTCCTGCACCTGCTCCTAGCGTATTATCAAAACGCTAGACTAATATCACATTAGTTCACACAATTTTTAAAAAACAAAATCTACTTCTAAGGGATTGTGTTTCGAGGTTTGGTGGGACGGGAGTGCCGTACAAAGTTCATATAAAAACATAATTTTTTGTATACTTATTTTGTAAGTTGATTTTTTTTCTTCCTTCCAGATTCTCATGAATTCTTCTGTTCATACCTTCACGGTAAATAAGGAGTAAAACTAAAATAGCAAAACGAACAGATCTTGTCCCATGTAGCATGTTTTCTATTTTTCCACACAAATATAAACCATGATTACGATACTTTAGATATTTACTGCTTGCTTACAAGGAAAAAAAAAAGGAAAAGCAAAATGGATTTCAAGAAAATATCATGGCGATAAGTCAGTTTTCTGCCTCAGAAATACCAAGCAGTATTGTGACATGATTTCGTATTCTCTCATCTTGTCTTCTGTCTCAGAAGGACCAAGCAGTATTGTGACATGATTTCGTATTCTCTCATCTTGTCTTCTGTCTCAGAAGGACCAAGCAGTATTTTGACATGATTTCGTATTCTCTCATCTTGTCTTCTGTCTCAGAAGGACCAAGCAGTTGACATCATCTCGTAAACAAAGATAAACAAATGTGAATGGCATAGCAATATCAAGATATAGCAAAGCTGGCAATATACAGCAAAACATTTCCGAGTACGTCTTCGGCCGATGACAATCTCCTGAAAGCGTAACAATAAAGAAAAACAGAGAAAAGGTAACTTAGCTTATAGAGAAGTAAGCCTCACAATAAAAATGTAACGAGGCGGTTCAACAAGTGTAAGGGAAAAAAATACCCGCGTGCATCTAAATTACTTCTATTCTTCTCTTACATTCCCACCACACAGCTTGAATGAAGTCTCCACATATGATGACATGTGAACACTATTAAATAACATGAAGAGTCTTCTTTTCTTTAACAGATTCTGAAGTATACTCAATGAAAATGTATAAATTACATGCTTTGGCAAGCTCATTGTCTTTCTTTATTTTCTTAATTTTTTTTTACCTTCACAAAAAAAATAAAATAATAATAATTAAAAACTAGGGTTTAACAATGTGAAGTTTTTTAACACCAGGTCCGGGTATTTCGAGAAAATACGCGGTGAGTCCAAGTGCTCGAAAAAAAAAAACCTTCTTTGTGAGAATCTTATCTGGGTTCAACCGTCACGCATGACATCATACAGGTTTGACAGGTTTTTTTTTACTCAATACAATTAATATAAAACATTTTGAGTAGGGGATGTTGGTTGTGAAAAAGAAGCGTGACACACCAGAAGCAATATATGTATACAAGAGATTCATCTTTGTTTTAATGCTCGCTTATTTAGTCTGATTCAAGACCACACTTGGTAGTTACACCAAACTCTCTGAAAATAGAGATTTTCAATACATCAGTTTGATGTGGGGGTCAGAGTTGATCCCTTAGGCGAGAAAATGTTTGTACCAGGAAGAATATTAAATACAGTATACAGATATGTCAAAATTGTCTAGCAGCATAGCAGATACAACATCAATTTCCTGTAATTCTGAGAGATAGCAGCACCCTACTCCAAAATCAACACTCCAATTTCAACATTTTATTATTATTTTTTTTTTCAAATTAAATTCATTTGCCAACTCTAAATAATTATCATGTAGACATTTACAAAAAATTTCAACTTTATTTATTCTTGCTGTAGAGAAAAAAATAATTTAAAATTAATAGAACAATGTGCTCACATCTCATAAAATAAACTAAAAGTGTGTATGTGTGTGTGTGGGGGGGGGGGAGGTTGTCTTAATCTCAATATTATTGAACAAAATTCCTTTATTAATAAATCTACAGTTTATTATCAGGCAGATGGGAATTTATGTAATTGAGTAAAACATGTGTACAAGTATTGTTGAACTTGAACTAGTAACTTTACCCGTCGAAATGGACAGCTGTTTGAATAAATTGATAAAATTTTGTCATTTTGAATTACAACTTTAAAAAAAGTGGTTCTATTGTTAAAGTAAAGGAGCAATTATTTTTAATAAAATATAAAACCTTATTATAAAACATTAGTTTAAACTTACCCAAAGTTCACTTTCCACTAGAAAAGTAAAAGTGATATTCATTTATAGTGTTCGGCATCCACTGTAATGTTCAAAGCTTTAAATTATACGTACATTTGAAAAGGACAGGGAGCAGCGACCAGCACCGACTTAAACACGAGACGAATGGGAACAGTTAGGGTGAGGAATTTTTTTTTTTACGAAACTGCAAAGGCAGAATGTGATTACCTACACAGCCAAAACAAATACAGATATTCTACTGGCTATTGGCTGCCAGATAATTTACCGTAATAAAACTGTACCCTACCGTAATAAAACTGTACCCTACGGGGATAAAACTGTACCCTACCGTAAAATTTTTACGGTAGAATACCGTTAACACATTAATAAGGTATTTTCCACATTCATTAATGTGTCTTTACGGTCATTTATTGTATATTTACGGTAATATGCATTAAATTTACTGTAAAGAACCGTAGTTTTACTGTTTATCGATTAATGGATGTTATCTATTGTTTATTTACGTTTCAATAAGTAATTTTATCACACTAATGTATATTTTTGTATGATACAGTATTTTTACTGTAGGGGACCATAATTGTATTTTGTGTTTTACTACTTACTTATGGTTTTGTAACGTATTTTTACAGGGTTTCAACATTTACCCAAGGTGCTGTAATTTTTGTTTATTGTTACTGTATTTCAGAAAGCACTTCATTTCAATAAAAGGCAACAATATATGTTATGCTAAAATAATTTATTTATTTACATTGAAACATTTAATAAGTTGCATAGTAAGAAAGAGAGAGAGAGAGAGAGAGAGAGAGAGAGAGAGAGAGAGAGAGAGAGAGAAGAGAAAGAGACAAAGAGGGTGATAGAGAGAAAGAGAGGGAGAGAGAGCGATTTTTTTTATTGTTACTGTATATCAGAAAGCACTTCATTTCAATAAAAGGCAAAAATATATGTTATACTAAAATAATTTATTTATTTACATTGAAACATTTAATAAGTTGCATAGTAAGAAAGAGAGAGAGAGAGAGAGAGAGAGAGAGAGAGAGAGAGAGAGAGAGAGAATAGAAAGAGACAAAGAGGCTGATAAAGAGAAAGAGAGGGAGAGAGAGCGTGGTGAAGAAAGAAGCATCAATTAAATCTGAGTAGATGGGATTAGTGAGGGAGGCCAAAGCCCTACATGGACTGAATCTTGTGAACCAAAAAGTTAAATAAAAATATCTCATATTTAATTAAACTTGATTGAAAAAGGGGGACAACTGGATAACGCTGGATGCACATTTAGGAAGATGATATCAGAATGACCAATATTTGACCAGAGCTACAACTTAAAATGATCTAATTCGAATAAAATTAAAAGGGAATAAACACATATTGAGAAAAGTGGTTCATTTATGAGGGATCGCTGTTTAGGGGGAGACCACTTGACATACCCGGATGTAAATGGAAGATTTCAGGATGGGATACCAAACTCATCGTAATATAGACAGTCAATGACTCACTGATAGTTTTAGGTTTATTTTAACTCTACTTGACACGCTGCGTGTCCTGCATGTATGTAAAGAATCTGATTTCTTTAAAACTATTAGTAGTGACATGTCATCCTCCAGTAACAATTATACAAACCGCCTTTCCAAAAAAAAAAAACGTTTCACTGAGCATTTAACTGGCGCTTCTGTTCTGTTCATTGACCGAGAGATTAAACACAATTTTTAGCATTATCTATTTAACCTAATGTAAGACTGTGTGTTAATGTCAAGGTTTTAACAAAACCAACCTATCTACGAGCTCTTTAGCCAAGTGATATTTAAAACAACAAAAGTTGTATTGCATATTTCAAACTAGCAATGTTCGTCCACATCAAAAGAAGTTGCTGTTTTAATTTTCCTAAATAGGAACAGAAACATTGTCATCAACAGATTAAGTGGAAAAAAATGAACCCCCAATTTTTAATTTCCTAAACAGAAATAGAAAACAAGTGGTAAATATCCTCAATAAATATATAGTCTAATCCACGATCTTCCCTCCTCACACCCTCCCATTCTCTATTGGCCTCCAACCACGACAACCCTGCCATAAGGCTTACACATCACTTCTCACACCACTACAACCACCCACTACTCACAAGAGCCTTCAGCCTGCCCTTCGATGATCCCCTATAACACCTTCTGACCGTAACCGAAAAAATTGATCGCAAGAAATTTCGTCAACGGAAAAATTGATCGACGGAAATTTGATCGAACGGAAATTTTGTCAAATCTTTTTTTTTCAGTCCACACGTTAAATTTTTGCGTCAAATTTCTTTATGGGCGCATGATTTTGTTTAGTAGTATAGTGCGTTTTAGGAGTCATTTTCAAATATCACACTTCAATAGGCTTTCACTTTCCAGCGTTTTATAGGAACAAGAGCTTTTCAAGGAAATTGTTCAGGATATGAAATAAAGAAACTGAAGGATTTTATAGCAATGTTTATTATATGAGGTACACTGAAAAAATTGTAGGTTGTATTAAATTTACGATTACTATGATGTGCTGTTAATTCTCAACAAGTTTAAGAGAAAACAATGCACGTGAGATTTAAATATAGATTCCTTTTCATTTGTGTTTAAAATAACTTTTATAACCATTTCATTAATAAGTTGTCAGGCTGTTTAAGATAAAAATTCATCACTCTTAATAAACTAGTTTTAAAACAAAAGAATATATTAATAATTAGGCAGTAGTTTTGCCTACTTATGGATAATTAATAATGAGTATTCTCAAAATGTCTAAAACTTTAAAATTAAAACTATTTACTAACTATTCCTACATACAAATTTAAATTAGTGAAACATACTTAAGCATTACAAAATAATAGTAATAAATAAAATATGTATGCATTAAATAATCATTTATCAATTACTGAATTCGCAAAAACCAAAACAACAACATCTTAAACAAAACGAATGTTGCTTAAAGTTGTTGATATATTTTTTTTGGTTAAAACAACAAAAACATTTGTTGGAAAAAGAGACATGCTGGGCTTGTTATGAGACATGCTGGGCCTGTTGTGAGACATGCTGGGCTTGTGAGACATGTTGGGCCTGTTGTGAGACATGTTGGGCCTGTTGTGAGACATGTTGGGCCTGTTGTGAGACATGTTTTGCCTGTTATTAGTAACGAACGGGCTTTTATTTTACCATTTGATTTCCATAACTAACGGTACTTAGTATTTAAAAAAAATAAATAATTGACTGAAAAAATACAATCTCAGTCCGGTTGTTTCTTGTTCATGCTTCAAGGGTAAAGACAGATAGTTATACAGGTGGACTTTGCCTTGTGTGTTTAGTTCAGTTGGCAAGAGTTAAGACCACGTACAACTGCTTGAAAGAGCGTGTTTGTGTGTATGTTGGGAATTGTAAATAAATAAATTACAGTTGTGCGAGAGTGCGAATATTTTTTATATTGTTTTCACATCGACGTGCTCAAATCTCGGCTTGAAAAATGAAATTAGGTTTTAAGCTAAAGCAAATAACGGCGTTTAAGTTCGGACGTGTTTTAAAAATAGTGACCTGATTTTCATCTTAATACGGAATGTTAGCACGCGAACATGTTTGGGCAAAGGACGGCCACAGCGAGTCACGTGCTAAGACTTTCTGGGAACTGGGTTTATGTTTTCTTTGTACACACGGGGAAAGGGAAACAGTAACAGTGAACGTTTTTGAAAGTGCTGATGGTGGTGAGAGGTCATTAGGAAACAAAAAGTGTTTTGTCTATTATTTACTAGTTGAAATTTTTAAAAAAAAAGTTTCTCAGTTATGTACAGTAAGAGGAATTATTCCACGGAAGATACAGGCAGGGGCGTCTATCCGCCTGGCTGATGGAACACACGATCAATGAATTGATCATTCTGTCTCCTGGTTTGAATTCAAGAGTTTGCCTTTTTTTGTCCATAAATCTCCGGAGAACTTTTCTCTCCCATGTGTTTAATACGTTTTCTGCCGTTTCTGATAGGGTCCAAGTTGCACCTGCGCATGTTACAACTGGTCTGATTACAGATTTATAAATAATTTTCATTGCTTTTCTTGTAATTTTTTTGATATACTTTTGAAATTTTTAAAAATTTAAGTAATATAAAAATTTACATTAAAAAATTAGCTAGAACATTGTTGACTACACAAAAATAACGTAGCTAAAATTGATAAAACCTCTGATTATTTTTAAAGTGAATTTTAGTGACACTCACTATTTTTAATTCGGTTATTGTTCTTAAAATTGGTTGATTGATAGAGACGTGGGGATTCTGCCCGAAAATGTATCATTCGATTCTAGAGGGTTTGGGTTCAAATCCCCAATTACGTCTGGCCAATGATATAGACTATTCTTCTCTCCCCTACCCATCACTATAAAAAAATAATAAAATAAAGAAATATTGAGTAATTGTGTTGTTTTCTTTCCCAAATTAATTTTGTTACATGAAGAATTTCATGAGCCTGATGCGTTTGATTCCCCCCTCCCCGATAACTCAGTTTTGAAGCATCTGCTTTATTTCATCCGTTGTGTAGACGCCCATGGATACAATACAATGCCGTTAAAGGGCCATTTGAAAAAAATTAAAAATTAAGTAGTTCAAATAAGTCTTTCATATAAGTCTTTTAATTAAGTCTATCAATTAAGTCTTTCATTTAACTCTTTCAATTAAGTCTTCCATTTAAGTCTTTCATTTTAGTCTTTGATTTAAATATTTCATTTAAGTGTCTCCTTTATGTTTTCTTTAGGGTATGGGAAGTTAAAATCTGTCACAAAATAGATTGCTACTTCGTGAAACGAACAATATTTCTTTTATTGGATAAAAATGTGCCTCAGATTGCTCAAGATTGTGTGGATTGATATATGCATTGGTTTATTGGTCTTTAACGTCTGCTACGGTATGGAGATTGCAGTAGATTTAACATAATATATTTAAAAAAAATAATGCATTATTTCATCTGTATTATATTGTCACACAAACAAGATTATTTAAAATTTATATTTACACAACAATTAAAAAAAAAAATTCAAATATTTCTTCTTTTAAAAATAAATCGAGACAGCGACAAAAATAAATTAAAATAAATTAAAATTGTTTTTGAATTTATTCATGTTCAGCTGAAATAATTTTCAGGCTCGTTACAAGAATGCAGGCACAGTGACAATCTTTCGTTACAAGGGGCTGCTGTTTTGGGTTCTGAATTTGAACTTCCTCTCTGCTGGCAATCAAACGATTATAAGCATGTATATACAACTATCAATACAAATGGAAACCTGCAAGTTAACAATAATAAAACCAACATATGGTTAGCATCCAGGGCTAAAGCCAGAGGTCAAATTGGTGATCAAGTGATATTTTTTTAAGATTAATCGAGTAGGTATTGGTGACATCAAGAACCACCAAGTAAAGTTTCATCGTTATGGTAAATGGATAACGATCCATCTAAATCTAACAAAACCAGGTGAGTGCACAACCCCATCTCAATGTATTCAATAGTATTCGCTAAAAATATTACCTAATCTCAAACTTATTGTCATTAAAACGGTCTCACTTCTATTTTCTGATGTTAACATTTCTAAAACTATTACATGGCATTACGTCCCATAAAAAAGGTGTTATGGGAGATTTCATCTAAAAAATTTTCACAGCTTGCACTTTATCAGATTTAATCTAAGTATATGTATATACATATATTGTTTTGGAATTTTTGAAATGTTTAGCCCTGACTTTTTTTAAAATACAAATAATATATCAACCAGGATCATCTGTACCAGAATAAACTGTAACAGAATCAGCAAACATCAACAAATTTGAATCAGTCTTTGATGAAGACTGGCAGTACATTGAGAATCGTTGTGTAAAACTGTTTTAAAAAAAATCCAGTTTGTCTGAAGCTGTGAAAACGTGCCAGGAAGCTGGGGCTAAACTAACCAATGGCTTGTTTAAGCGTTATGTTTACAAAAAAGGTCAGACTAATCTTTTAAAATTTATATTCTTTCATTTTTTCGTATACTTCAAATCAGTGGAGTAGCCAGGGTTAGTGCCACTGGGGCCGGGGCAAGCTTTTATCTTCCCACCCCCTTTCCACCAAAAAAAAAACAAAACAAAAAAACTCCAGGCGGCCGAAAAGCCGCCCCTCAATATCAGAAGAAAAAAATGTGCCCCCTTCTGCCCCCTTCTCCCCCCCCCCCTTTTCATACGCCACTATTTCCAACCATTCGCAAACGTGTTGTAATGTTTACGTATAAGAGATGGTTTTTATTCACACGTCAAACAGTACGTGCGAAGAGATAGTTTCTTTAAATAACTGGGTTGAAATGATCAAATAAATGTAACTTGTTTTATCACAAGCTTCTAACAAAGAAAAAAAAATTATGTCACTACTTTCTTGTTATCGTTGTCAATAATTTGTGGCTGACAAGCAGTATGAAATTCCTGTTCCGATCTAAATTACAGGAACTAGAAGGATTGTTTTTTTTTTTTGGCGTTGTTTTGGTATTTGCTGTTTTTTATTTTATTTATTTTTAGGTGTGATTTTCTTGTTTTTGTTTAGAACAGCTTTGTTCTTTTTTTTTTTTTTTTTTTTTTTTGTTTTAAATTTTCGGAACTTATTCTTTGGGAAATTTTTGGGAAATGAGCTAGCACGATATCTTTTCCGTTGGCCCCCTTAACTTATACTGAGAAAAGTGGAGGATTTTTTTTTTTTTTTGTTTTTTTTTTTGTATTTTTTTTTTTTTATTTTTTTTTTTTTTTGGTTTTTTTTTTTTTTTTTTTTTTTGAAAAGCTTTTTTTTTTTTTTTTTTTTTTTTGTTATCGTTTTAAATGTTCGGAACTTATTCTTTGGGAAATTATTGGGAAATGAGCTAGCACGATATCTTTTCCGTTGGCCACCTTAACTTATACTGAGAAAAGTGGAGGTTCAACGGTTATAGAGTCATGTGTTTATATTTATCATATAATATATATATATATATATATATAAACAGTTCATAATATAAGAATATAAATGGCCGATGCATTAACAAATTTCATTACAAAACATAAAATAGCACATTTTTTAGAAATACTTATAAAAGAAAATAATAACTGTAAAATGTTTAGAGTCAATAGGATTTTAAAAATAAATAATAAACATTGGAATATATCTAATTCTTTTATGCAGGGTCGTACAAAAATGATGTGTGGGGTAGGGGGGAGTTACCGTTATTTTATACCAAAATTACGTTAATTGCCTCATTATTAATTGAAATGATATAAACACAATTTTTTTTTAAAAATATGTATGATGACCGGCATGTTCTCCATGCTCCTGTTTGACACGGCTCAGTGGATCATGCTTAAAATAGTTTTTCCTTCAATTAAATTATAATTGATTAAAATTCGTGAGAACCAAAAAAATATCAGAAGGGTAAATAAAAAAGCAAAACAACTAAGACTTTATAAGCGAATCTAGGAAACATTAGGAGTGCCAAGTAATATCTAAATAAATATCTTTAAATTGAAGGGGAAAGCTCCAAATATTTTCCAAACTTATAAGAAATTATGTAGCGTGAATTTGTTCTCCTTTTGTTGTTCTTTTTTCTTCTTCAATTTTTCATTAACATTTATGTCTGTGGCTTGTTACTAGTACCATACCTTAAAACATAACTGTTATTCAAATGAATGTGCACCTACCTGTTTACAGATGTCACTACTTGGATTTTCTACAAAAATGGTACTGGATGCTGCCTGCAGGAAAAGAAAAGCATAAGAAAGTCAGGAGATTGTGATGCACCCAGTAAATACCTTTGTGAAAAAAATGTCGGTAGGTAATGAAGATGAATATATTTTTATAGAGAACTATGCTTGAAATAAGTTATACATTTTTAATATTTAGATGAAAATATTTTAAATAAGACATGAAAAATACTAATTAAATAAGACATTAAAAATACTAATGAGTAAATCATTAAAACTTTGAAATGTGAAAATTATCGAATCAGTCTTATGTGTACAGAAAAAAAGACTTTCGCCCTTAGAAAAATACACAAACGAGATGAGTACGAGTGTAAAATATGTTGCACTGTATGTATGAAAAACTGATGTTTTTAAAATCACCAGTAACAAATTTAATCAAAAGCCTGACCTTTCATTTCACTTTAACAGCTGTTCGGGGAAAGTGTGAGAGTACCTGGAAACACGTAGGAGACACATGCATTCAATACTTTGACAAACAAACTTGGACACGTGCTCAAAGTGATTGCAATAAAATTGGCGCCAACCTGACTGACTGAATTGAATTATGAACTGTACCCACAGGGTGAGATGTCGTTATTTTATATTTGTTCTTCCTTCCTGTTGTTCGTATGCATCTATCGGAATTTTAAATCCTTTACACTACCTTCGCTTTTGTTAGTTGGTGGCTGGCTGGCAAGATCTTCGGGCGGTTAATTGATCAACATCCCGTCAAACGATTGAGCTGAAACTTGACACATAATCTCTTTGCCAATGACATTACATTCTTTCAAATTTTCAGCCCCACCACCTAACCCCAACCCCCCCCCCCCCCAAAAAAAAAATANCCCCCCACCCCCCCCCCAAAAAAAAAAATCATTTTTTTCCCCCTATTTTTCATAGGGAACATGAAGGTAATAATATCGTTTCGTGAAATAAATTCACAATAACTGCGCTAAAGGAGATTCTTTTTTAAAAAAATATTTAAAAAAGAAGAAAAAAAATCGCAAGCGCTTTTAGTGCAAACTATTTTATTTGTGTTTTATTAAACAAATAGTTTGCGTAACAAATCTGCCGTGTAAAAGTGGGTGGATTATGAGAATATTAACATAATTCAGGAGCTTGAAAAAATTGCAGTTGCGAGGCTTGGGGTGGGGATGGGGTGGGGGTGGGTGGGGGCACTAATTGGGATGGTGATAAAGTGCCTTAATTGAATACCGCCCCCATCCCCTAATTGTCCGATATTTCATTTTGTGAAGTTTTTATGCGAATAACTTTGTTTTTAGAGGTTGTTAAATGAGGAACTGTTGAATTTCCCAAGTTGAAAGGCTTTAATAACATGGCGTTAAACTACCTTTACATCAGTATATAGGTCTATAATTGTAATATAGTTCTGGCTAAGCATTAGACGTGTGCATATTGCTTTCAAATTATAGATCATCATAAATGCATGACTTTTAAAGTAGTGATAGTGTCAAGGTCATGGAATCAGCGATTCAATGTGTGCTGTGAGGTTGTGACAATGGGGTTGTGTGAACGGGTCTGAGCTCTTTTCAAGTCGTGGACGGGTGACGCGTGAATTTGGGTGATAAAAGAATTTTGAGGGCGAGATTGAACTAGGGATTTTGAGAAGCAGTGTGTCAGATGGAGCGAGTGACAGCGAGGATAGTATGGAAAGCGTGTGTGTTTTGTTTAAAAGTGCTACTTTTGTAACACAGCTTCCTGAACAGCTTCCTTAAGTCAGTCGCATCATGGCGGTGTTTAATTTCTCAAATCCGAGTATATATTTTTTAAATTTAATTTATTTAGATCTTTGACAACTTCATACCCTGAATGTATTCCTTGTTTTCATATACTTCCTATTTGGAGATGTAAGTTTGAGAACTTCACTGCCTTTAGATCACGTTTGAGATAAACCTTAATGTTGAATCTCAGCGATCGGCCTTGAAATTTAGGCCATAGGTGGGATGACTTAAGACAGGTTTTGACCTCATCAGCACGCGTTACCGAAAAATGTGGGTAATGTCACCGGCCAGTAGAACATTAATCCAATGCATAAGGCATTTAATACAATGCATAAGGCATTTACTTCTTCAGATGTCCACTGAAGAGTTATGTGAATGCTTCTATTCCCCCGTTGCTAGCCGTGGTGCGCTCATTCCTAAAATCATCTTGTTGTTAGCTATAGTGCGTTCATTCCAAACAATCATCTTGTTGTGAGCCACGGTGTGTTCATTCCAAACAATCATCTTGTTTTGAGCCACGGTGCGCTCATCCCAAACAATCATCTTGGTGTGAGCCATGGTGCGCTCATCCCAAACAATCATCTTGTTTTGAGCCACGGTACACTCATCCCAAACAATCATCTTGTTGTGAGCCATGGTGCGCTCATCCCAAACAAACATCTTGGCGTGAGCCACATTGCGCTTATCCCAAACAATCATCTTGTTGTGAGCCATGATACGCTCATCCCAAACAATCACCTTGTTGTGACCCATGTTGGGCTCATTCCAACAATCATCTTGTTGTGAGCCACGATGCGCTCATCCCAACAATCATCTTGGTGTGAGCCATGGTGCACTCATTCCAAACAATCACCTTGCACTCCCAAATTTGCCGATCTGTATTACACTGTTTCCCGATGTTGCACAAAGTTTCATCAGAGGGATTTAAGTTGAGAAGCAGTTTGAAGGCAGAGTGCGCTGTCTTTCCACCATCCAACAAAGTTGATGTTTAAAGGGAAACAACGAGGTCGTGTCTCCTCTTTTGTGCAATTTTTTGAACAGAGTTTTGCTTTGAATATTATTGATTCGAAAATTGGTGGCAAGGCCTGGTTCTTCTCATGACTCATTTTTTAAAAAAAAAAAATAAAAAAATAACAAAAAGATTAAAACGAGTGTTAATTATTAAATAAATTAATTCAAAATTTTTTTTTTTTTTAAATATGTCAATTTGCTTTGAATATTATTTATTCGAAAATTGGTGGCAAGGCCTGATTCTTCTGA